>JABSTQ010003128.1:0-38898 GCA_013358835.2 Ixodes persulcatus
CATAAACATCGCTTTTCATATAAATTCATAAGAAATATTAAAAGAGATTCATAAACCATGGGTAACCTCCAGTTGATGAAAAAAAAAAAAGTCCTAAGAAAGGTGTACTATATAAACGTTTGTTAAGACGCGCGACCCGGATATTCTAAAGGATTTTAGTATTTTCGAAAAAGCTTGACAAAAGAGCTAAGGAATGTAAAAAAAATTTACTATTCTTCCCTCTTTATGTCGGCAAATGGTCACACTGACATGATATGGAAACATCTCGGTTCGATAGTTAAGGAGACTCCTGTAACGAATAACATCAATATATTGCAGTATGGAGGTGTAAGTTTAATTGGCCAAAATTTGGGAAAGTGTTAATGAGAATTTTGTAAAGATATCTGGTTGTGCCGATACTAATGACCCTTGCAAATATCTTGTCAGAGGAACGGCAGATCTATTTTTTTAGAACCAATTGTTAGTTCAGAAACCACTAATGGGATTTTGCACGTAAAAACATAGCGGTAGCTGTGATGCTGATGGAATGCAAATTCGAGCAATTGAGCACGTTGCTGACCTAATTGCTTTCGTGTTAACCTATGTTTTAAATCTTATCTTCTGTGTTTCCCAGAAGAATGCAAGTAGCGAAGGTGCCTGTACTGTAGAAAAGAGTAGATAAAAATCAGTTAGATAACTATAGGCCTATTTCTATATTGCCCGTATTTTTCAAAGCTTTGGAAAGGTTACGCTGTCACTGTTTAGTAGACATTTCGAATAAATGTGGTCGCATAACTTCATTGCAATATGGTTCTACGAAACACTGTACAGAAACAGGCCTACTTGATCAAAAGGAATTTATTTTGGAAAAGTCTGAAAGGAAACAATTAGTTATAGGGGTGTTCATAGATGTTACAAAAGCATTTGACTGTCTTAGTCACGAGGTCTTATTCCAAAGCTTAAGATTTACGGGATTAGCGGACATGCCCTACTGCTTTTACAGTCATACCTAAAGCATTGCCAGCAGTATGTTAACATTAGCGGTCATTTTTCCACTGTAAGGCATATTGCCTCAGGTGTTCAACAAAGAAGCGTATTGGGACCTTTTCTTTTTAATTTGTACATTAATGATATCATCAACTTTATTAATAAGGCGAAATTTTTATTATACGTAGATGATACAATCATACTTTTTTTTTCTGCGGAAACCTGTGACAAATTTATATAGCAAACGTTACTTTGTCAAGTATAAATATCTGGGGGACGGCGATTTTAATAAATATAATATAAATGAAACGAAAGCAGTGATTTTCCACCAAAAAACAAAACAAAAAGACCTCTGGTTTTATCTAATAGTTTTCGGTATGAATCGTCTCCCATCGAAATCGTTGGTTGTTACAAAACTCTAGGCGTGTTTTAGTGCGACAATGAGCTGGGATAGTCCTGTAAACAATACTATTCCAAAGCTTGCTCGGGTGGTGGGAATCGTAAATCGCTACTGATCTGTTTTACCTAAAATCGTTAAATATTCACTTTAATAATCGCTATTCTACTTTCAATTAATGTATTGCCATCTGGTTTGGGGCACAACAACGACTAAGCTTGATAAAAAACTGTTTGCTGCAGAAGAAAATATTGAGAGGAATATGCGATGTACCATATGACTTCCATTCTGCCAATTTATTTAAGAACAGTAAGATAATAATATCAACAAACTATATCACTACTGACTTTGTAGTAGTTTTAAAAGCAAGCAAATAAGGGGCTCCGGTTTCCTAGAAAGACTAGCGTTACCCTAGCAAGAGAAATGAAGGATGGTACCCAGCGAACAAATTATGGCTATGAAATGTAAAATTTCACACCACACATTTGCTAAATAGTCTCTGTATTGATAATATTGATTTAGACAGTTTAACTTTTAAGGTTTGGGTGGAACAGCGCGGATATACAGTCACACTCACAGGCACACAAAAAGAAACAGACTCGCAGCGCTGACTAATACCCGTGCCACACGGGCAACTCGAATGCCATTTACAACGAATGACATTTGTGTGATCGGCGAATCAGCTCGGAATCTGTCGCTCGTGGAATGCGCCACGCCCGGAGTGTCGCGCGCTGATTGGCCGTCCGCTCAAATGTCATTCGTTGTAAATGGCATTCGAGTTGCCCGTGTGGCACGGGTATAACTCAGTGATATATTTCTTCTTCCTCAAATCGTCATCATCTTCTCCTTCGCCGTTAAAGAAACATTTTAAATTTTTGAACACCAGAAACCAAATAACTTTTAAAGACATGCGCTTATATTCTTGTATGTGATTATTATTTTAGTTTCCCGTTTTGTATTTGGGTGAACCTTGGTTTGTACGCTTATGAACCGTAGTCGTGCACGGTTTTATCGTATAAGTTGTCTTTTGTATATTTTCCGCATGCTTGCTGTTGACCAGTGTAACGGGTCCGAGGACCAGTCAAGCTGCCTACTGCATCTTTGCATCGTCATCATCATTATTAATTTTAGGAGACTTTAATGCCTCGGGGATGGACTGGCCGCATCTGAACAATTTTTCAAAGAACGTTTATGCCTGGCGCAAGTGCAATCTGCTCAATAACTTTGCGCTTTTTTGGGCTCAAAAAAACAGCACAATAAAACTTATAACTATCAGGGGAACGTTCTGGACTTGTGTTTTTCGAACCCGAATAATATAAGCGGAACCTCTCTTGAAGTACCGACGGTAGCGCGAGATGAATATCCCCCCGCTCTAAATATAGTGTTTCCAATTTTATCAGGCCTAATCCGTGTGACCACTTGCAATGTCCCATCGTACAAGAGCTATAACTTTCCCAAGAGAGATTACATCGGACTTTATCACCACTTCTCAGAAGTCGACTGGTCCCCAACATTACAACGCCAAAACGTCGATGATGAGGTAACCAAATTCACTAAAGTAATTCAAGAGGGTATGGACAAATATATCCCATTAAGAACAAACCGCAGAGCTAAATTTCCTTACTGGTTTTCCGCTGAGTTAAGGGCACTCTTCAAGACAAAACATTTCTGCACCGAAAGTTGAAAAAAAAAAAAGCGGTCGTCTCAAATGAGAAACTGAATTCGAGCAGTGCAAGAAAAAATGTAAAATATTATTAAATCGAGATCGCGAGTCGCATCGAGAAACAATGAAGTCCGCTTTAGCTGTATGTCCCTAAACATTTAGCAGTACGTCGGTTCGGGTACGGCGAGAATGAATAGACCTAAAACAATCCTTCTAGATGGTGTCGCTGCAAAAAATACATAAGCAATATTTGCTACTTATTTCAGCTTGGTCTACACTGATCACATTGATTCCTCATTCAATGATTCTCATCCGGAAGGACTCGGCGACCTGCTACACTCGATTTGTGTAAACGAAAATATCGTTGCGGAGTGTATTAAGAAAATGAAACCTAAGCGATCATCTGGTCACGATGGAGTACCAGCAGCTCTGATTAAAACCTAACTTGATTTATTCACCCCTGTGATTTGTGAAATATTTAATAACTCTTTAAACTCGAGAATATTTCCAGATATGTCCAAGCTCGCTGTAATTGTTCCTGTGCCTTAGTCTGGAAAGAGTGGCAATGTTTCCAATTATAGACCGTTCTCCTTTCATCATAATTTGAAAACGCAATAAAGACCAGCACAAAGTAAGAAAACACGCACGACGGACAAGCGCTCACTCGCAACTGATATGTTTATTGAACCTCAGAAAAAACAAAAAAAAAATCATCCCTCTCCCCAGATCGCTCACGCGCAATGCACCTCCTTATTATCAAAACTACACATCTTAAAACAGCAAAATCACGATGTTTACGTGCTGAAACGTGTAGTTTTTTTTAGAAACGCCAACTCAGCCTCATGCCTCGTTAACACTTGCGAACCGGTGGCCGAAATCGCGGGAATTCGGACGCCCGGCGACGAAAGTAGGCAGATTTTCCGGCGGAAAGCAAGACCGCTCTGGGACCAATTTTCAACGCCGGAAAAAAGTTTTCGCTCGCCGCAAGCCAATCAGAACGCACGGGAGAAGTGGCGCTTGCTGACGTCAGATTCTTTCCGAGCAGACGGTATTGCAAATGGCGTCCACTATGTCTGTGCCGTCTGTGCCTGTGGCTATACCAGTGTCAGCAGAGCTACTAATAGAAGCGGTGAAAAACCACGTCGTACTTTATGACAAGACGCATGCTCGATACAATGACAGTGGTTATAAGGACGAGCTATGGAAGCTAATTGGAACCGAATTGGGAACAAGCGGTACGTACTGCGGTGCACACTGCACACACGTTGTTTGTTTACTGCATTCTCGTGTTGCGAAGAGGATGTCGCGGATTCGCTCAGCAGTGCGGCTGTTACCTATTTTACATCGTAGCCGTAAACAGTATTTTTAATCAGCCGTGTTGCGCCGATCTTCATGTATTCTCCCATAGGACGGGCCGCCTCCTGGAACCCTGAGTACCACGTGGCTCGCGCCCAGCTGCTCTGTCGGCCATGTTGTCGGCGAAACACGCGGATTAAAGGATTGCGGTACTCTGCTCCGTAGGAGCTATATAGTGCTCTAGCGGCAACAAATGTGAACGGCCCGATCTTTTTTCGAAGAGCGAATTCAGTCGGCGGCGAGTGCGTATTTCGCAAGTGTGAACTAGCCATCAGTCAGTGCAAGGAAAGGGTGGCTTATGCATCCCTCTTCCCAAGAAACTATCTGAAGGGCCTCCATGGTCTCCCTCGCCCCCTGTTCTTTAGAGATCGTGTATATCCAGAGACATACACGATCTCTTTGGAAGGGCAAGAAAATGGTTGATGGGGTTAGACATGTGGCTTGAATCAAATAAACTTTATTTAAACGTAGACAAAACTAAGTACTTACTATTTAAACCGAAAGGAATGACACTACTGTCAAATTTTAAATTAGAATTCCAGGACTCTTTCATTCAACAGTCTTCAACAATTCGATTATTGGGAGTTCTATTCCACGAAAACTTATCATGGACACCTCATATTCATTCGCTCATAGGAAATCTTTGTCGAGCTGTTGGTCTTTTGAATATATTAAGATATTATCTCCCCCAAAAGCTAAACGTCAAATTTATTTCGCCCCCATACACTCCCGTATAAGTTACTGTCTATTAGTGTGTTCAAGTACGTCCCAAACAATTTTAGATCGTCTCTTATCTATACAGAAGCGATCATTAGGAGAAATTGGAAACATAGAATTTTTTTAGGAATGTCACACCATACTTAGAGCATACCAAATATTAAGCTTAAGAGATATACACAAATATAAACTGCCCTCGAGATTTGGCGGCAATTTCATACTGACAAATCGTTGTTCCATGCAAAGTACCCCGTGAAAATTGGGCCGTACAATTTAAGACAAAATGTAATAATGAAATCTCGTTCACGGACAAATTATGGAGATCAGAAGCTAAGTTTTCAGATACCAGATTTTTTGAACCAACACCCAACTATTTTAGACTTTCTAAATAGTGCCAGGTCACCTCTTAATTATAAAAAAAAGTGTGAAAGAAATTTTATTTACGGATGAATAAAAAAATGAAAAATATGTCCTAAACTTCTTGATGATAAATGCATGTGATAGCACAAAAAAGTAATTCTTTAAAGATCTATTGAAATGAAATATAATATTATAGATAAGTGGCCCACGTCTGTTCGCACACGACTGGTTGTTTCTTATTTGTCTTCTTTTGTGTTTGTTTTTTATTTATCGCAGTGAAAGCATGTCACTCTTGTTGTCTTGTTTTGCTACCGCTGTTGCCAAAAAGGGCGACGTGGCCTCGTCAGGCACCTCAAAGTGCCTGACGAGGCCATGTCCCCCGAGACATTCTGTAAGTTTTGTCTCAAATAAACTCATACAAACAAACAAACAAACGTGCCCAAAATATTTATGTCACCGAACACTGGAGAGCAGCCGCGCCTAACACAGTGGGCCGCCAGGTGGCCCGACGTAGTCACTGGAAGAGATGCGCGGTACTCCCTAAGCCTTTCATTGGTGCAGCGTCCAGTTTGGCTCACGTACACCTTGCCACAAGATAGAGGAATGCAATACACCACGCCCACACGACATCGAACGAAACGGTTCACATGCCTTTTTCCACAGGAAAAGTTAACTCTCTTCTTCCCCTCCCCCGTCTCTCGTATCCTCTTCGCCTTTTGCGTTGCGCTGTGGCGCCATCTTACGGGCGCGACGAGAAACAATATGGTTGGCCTCCAAGTGCAGACGGCTCTCGAGTCTTGACTGAACGCCACGACCGATTACACTGCGTGTTGTTAGGTGCATTTTATCTTCCGTAGTGCTTAGTTTTTTTATAGTCGTGGGGCAGAATGCAGCCCCCAGGGCAAGATTTTACTCAAGGGAGCTTTTTTTGCCGTGACGAACGGCTGGACGGAAGTGCCGCGTTCGATTAAGCTGCCCAACGACTCGCAGCTGGCAAGTTATATGCAAAAAAACGGAGCGCGCTTCCAACGCCAAACTACCAAGGGGCAAAAGTTCCGAGATGAGGGATACGTACGCAATGTGAGATACAATGAACTGTCCTCGGAGTCGACGTTTTTGCTCCTGCGCAGTATTTGCCGTCCTTCAATAAAGGAGGGTATTACGTGGTCCCCGCCGTCATCGAGAAAAGCACGGGTGCGGTGTTGGCCAGCCACTGCCTGTGCCCTGCCGAATGAGTAAACTTCCTCAACTTTACGCACAGGTCACCGGTCCAGGCGTTCTGGAAAACGTGGTTTCCTGGATACCGCGGCACGAAATTTCGATGCACGCTGTTCTCTGCTTATGGAACGTAAGCGTAAAGGACGTGAAGCGAATATAGTGTTTGTGCTTTTACTTGGTGCACGTGCACTTCGACACTTCGAGCAAGTAGTGGTGGTCTTTTATCGTCCCTGACCAAAACGTCACGCAGCACCGGGGTCGAAGCTTCTGCTTCGACGCCGCTCCTTGGCGTATGCGGTTGGGAGCGGTCGTGGTTGCTGGCATGGGTGAATGTAGGAGGATACGCAGCACTCGATTATGCGCGTGCCCATGCCGGCGTACGACAGCTGCATAATTTATTGCGAATAAATATCACCTCGGACTACATACAGTGGCAGCAATGTTGTTTTCGAGATGATCATGCGCACATCGTCCATAAAGAAAACATTGTAATGTAGATGTCCGTCGCTCTGCGGCAACGCTCACGTAGAAAAATACGCACTTCGTTTTCCTATGTTAGTACCACGAATGCACACGAAGCATTCGCGTGTATTTGTTTTTTTTTGCACTTGTTCGTTCTCCCTGCCATACCCAGTTGAGGCGCGTGATTCTTCCTCTTCGAACGTCCTGCAAATCGGCGATAGCGGTCGAGACCGTCTCTCTTTTTAAACTCGTCCGTGTAGACGAAAACTGATGACACGAAATCCGGGTGTCTGGACGAGTTTGAGGGCTTCCCTGTAATAAACAACAAAGCTGCAATAAGTGTTGCGCCCATCCGACTCGCGAAAAAAAGCGCACATAAGCGAGCCCTGACTGGCCTAACAACGCGATCTACTTCACTGGCGTGCGATTTACGAGAAAGCTTTCAAAATACGAGCGACAACAGCGGCACAACAACACGTCACGCAGTGTAAAGGTGAGCACCTGGTTATGTAAACGCAACATCATATAATGCCAAGCTCCGTACGTGAGTCATAATGAACCAGTTCTCGCATGCGAACACGCTTGACGAACATGCACACAGTTCTACTGACGCGGCGCCGGCACTGGCCTGCATAGAAGTACCTGCTAAGCTGGAACACTCTAGGCTATGTATTATTTAGACACGTACCTTCCACAAAATGCAATCCGCAGAGCAGGGACGACGATGACGGCAGCCATGGACTCCCGTCTTCACATTGACGCTTCACAGCCCTTATACAAGCTTCTCGGCGCTGCCTGTCACGTTTTACCGACGGGAAACGAAAAAAAACAACAAAAAAAAACGTGCTTGGTGCCAGGAGTGGCACGGGAAAAACAATTATATGTGGCACGCGACTTTGGCAATTAGGCTTGAGAGAGAAACTTCAGTTCGGCGCTCGTTCGTCTGCAACCTACGGTCTGCAGCCGAGGCCAACACGATGGTTCCGAAAACTGCCGTTAGGGTTCGGCGCACGCGCAGTCGATCTTGCAAAAGGCGGATTGAAGTAATCTGTTGGAAGCCTTAAACACTACCTGTACGTCATACCGCCTCGCAACATTCTAAACATTATGCGAACTACCGTGTAGATACGGGAGCACCACCGGTCTACCCGATCTTTCCCGTGGTGCCCGGCTGACAGGACCTTTTCAAGCTCTAATAAGCCCCGCCGACACTTCCCTGATTACTCGGAAAACCTGCTTCCGTCAATTTCTTCACATGATCATTCAAACTTTTCCCCACCACGTGGAAGCATGATTTCTTGGGGGCCGAACCAAGGCAGGACGATGCGATGCCTATCTTGACTGTTTTCGAGTACGCTGACTCGTACGGCAGGAGCAGTGAGCACTTTTCTTGAGCGGGGACTACAAGCCGAACAAACATGGTTGCCCGACAAACGGAGATACAAATGCAAAAACTGGAGGGAACCGTCTGACAATGTCTCGAAGGTGAAACTCAGCCCTTTTCCAAGTTTTTCGATGATTGACGACACTCTGTCTACGACATCCGCCCCAATGACTTCAACAAAAATGATTTAATCGTCTACATACCTAAACACCTTTTTGACACCCTCATCCCCCAGTGCCCCCTCGAGAGAAATATCGAACTTCCCAAGAAAACTGTCGCTTAGAACCGGCACCACACAAGAACCAATGCATATGCCATTCCTTTGCACAGAAATTCCCTTCCTCCATTGAACCTGCATGGATTTCAAATAAAAACTGAGAAGTTCCAAAAATCCCTCCTCTGTAACTCCGCTGAAGCTTCTGGACTTTACCTCCCCCGTCGCGTCGATGCAGTTGTTGACAGCGACTAGTAACTGCTTTTCAGGAATGGAATAAAATAAATCTTCCACGTCCAGAGAGAAGACTCGGCGAGATTTCGGGTTGTCATCCTTAAGATGACGGCATCAGAGCTGCTCATCGAAAACGGGTCACAAATCGACAACGTGGACAGTTGCCTCTGAAGGAAGCCCGGAAGCGCCCTTTGCCACAAGCCCCTTTCCGTCACAATGACCCTGAACGGCCAGCTAGCCTTGTGGGTCTTGGTTGTAAAAAAGGCATTGAGGTCCATGTCCTTGCTCCAGTTAACTGAATTGCTTAAACTTTTCAGGTCAAACCGGTCACAAACAGATTTTGCTTCCTCTTCAACTCTCTTGACTCTCGATAACTCGATAACAATTTCTGGAATGGAGATACCGCCGCTGACCCGGGTTTTAAACCTCTATCGCTCCTCCAGAACCTTAATGAGCCAATCAGCTTCGAGCTGGGGGGGGGTGACGTCATCATTTGGCTCAGCCAGCCAGCATCGAAGCAATGGGCGCTTCACTTTTCGGCTTCTTAAACTTCTAGACCCCACTGACGAGAAAATAAAGCACGATTCACGTGAGAAGAATAGCGCGATATTTACTTTTCGAGACTCTTTTTGTGTGAGGAGCGATTCATAAAATAGCTTCCGTCTCGGTACGTATGTCCCGAAATAGAAGCACCAAATACAAGCGCGATACTTCAAACGAGTCTTCAAAACTAAATATTAAATTTTTCTTGATTAAAAAGTTTTTTTTTTTGTGACACACGTTTTTTTTTTTTATCTATAGGCACTTAAAAATTTTGTTGTTGTTTAGTTTAGTGTTTAATCACCTGGGCAACTTGGGAATTACGCTTGCGTTTTGTGTGGTTAAACGCGTCGCGAAATATTATATATATTTTTAAAGACAGCATCGTGATTTCTGTCCTATTATGGCAACAGCAGCGCTAGAAGGGGTGCTTTAAACGCGCAAATTTCCATGCAATACGTATATTATTAAATATTTATCTAAAAATGGCTAGAAATTTCTTGCGTACAATTTTTAAGACGCTACCTATCGGTTATGCCTTCGGGCTTTCCAAAATCGACATAATTGACGTCGACTTTCTAGCGCTTCGCATTCTGATACCACAAGACGACGACACTCAGCACGAAAGCTGTTCGACTATAGCTACGACATAATTGCTGTCGTATAAGAAAACAGTACCTGATATTACGTGGCGATATCATTAATAAAAATATAAATTAAAAAAAGTACAGTGAAGTATGACGAAACGCGTCCCAAAAGTATTTCCCGTAACAGTGCATATATTCCATTGGTTTTGGTTATTTTTCTCGACAATGATACCCAAATGTTAAGGGCATGAGTTTACATTTTTAGGAATCTATTGAACTTGACTGCGACGCACACATGTTATCCTTGATGTAAAGACAACTTTTAATATTCACTTCGAGAATATGTGAAGAGGGCACGTGTCCGGAACTTTTCTTCGGGGGAGGAGGAGGGCAGCGGGTGAGGTAATTTATTGTAGTGGATGGGCACTCTGCCAGCCCCAATGCGAACAGGGTGTTTTGCATAGTTACCATGCGCAGTGTTTACTAAGTATGTTGGCACAATTTAAAATAACGTATTAACTTACCACCCACGCACTTCTTTCTAGACAAGCATATCACATGGACGAGCGAAGGAAAATAAAGAAAAGTTGCTGCGTGTTACTTGCCTATTCTTGCTAGTATTTATTTTCTATATTTATTTCTTGGCCCCGCGATGGGACTCTTTTTTTTTGTACACTAGATAAATTTGTGTGTCTGAAAATGTTTCTACTTTATCAGATGGGCATGTTAACAAAAATATTATGCAAAAAAAAACGCGGTCATCTCAAACTTTGCTTGGCTGACTATTTTATTTTTTGTTTTTGATTAAGAGATGACAGACGTTTAGAAATCACCTTACGCGAAACAAGAGCGCAGCTCTTGAGGAGGAGGGGAGGATATGGACAGGAGGGTATGCCCCCTCCTCCACCTCCGTACCCTCTCCTCCACCTCTGTACCTTCTCCTCCTCCCCTCCTCCTCTGCTCCTCCTCTGCTCCTCCTCCTTCTCTTTTCCTCCTCCTACTCCTTTCCTGCTCCTCCTCTTCCATACCCTCCCCTCCTCCTCCTGCGTATCCTTCCATCCTCCTTCTCCATACCCTCCTTTCCTCCTCCTCCATAGCCTCCCCTCCTCCCACAGTTTCCTCGCTAAATTTAGCTGAAAATTGATGCCACGTGACCGCAACAACAATTCATTCCTCGCTAAATTTAGCGGGGAATTGAATGGCTGTTGGGGTAACATGACGTCAATTTTCCCGCAAAATCTAGCGGAGAAAATGAATTTGTTCATAGCTCGTGACACCAAGTCATGTTACGTCATTTTCCTCGCTAAATATAGCGGGGAAACTGAATTGGTGTCGAGGTCACGAGACGCCAATTTTCCCGCTAAAGTTAGCGGGGAATCAAATTGCTGTTGAGATCACGTGACGTCTATTTTCCCACTAAATCTAGCGGAAATACTGAATTTGTTCTTAGGTTATGTGACATCAAGTCGTCTAACGTCATTTTCCCCGCTAAACTTAGCGGCCAATTGAATTGGTGTTGAGGGCACTTGACGTCAGTTTTCCCCCTAAATTTAGCGCGGTTACGCCGACGCCGACGGCGACGCCGACGCCGCGAAACCAGGAAACGGGCGCCTAAGAACTGCGCTCTAAAACGTTAACTTAGGCTTAGCATAAAAACATACCAACAAAAATATAGACGTTTCGCCACCTATACAGCTGTCGTCTTCGATCGCGAGAGTTTTAGGGCGCAACTCTTGGTCCCCGTTTCTGGGTTTCGCGGCGTCGCCATCGGCGTCGGCGTAAGCCTGTTAAATTTAGGGGGAAAATTGATGTCACGTGACCTCAGCACCAATTTAGTTTCCCCACTATATTTGGCGGAGAAAATGACGTCACATGGCTTGGTGTCACCTCACTTATGAACAAATTCAGTTTCTCCGCTAGATTTAGAGGGAAAATGGACGTCACGTAATCTCAACAGCAATTCAATTGACCGCTAAATTTAGCGGGAGAATGGGCGTCACGTGACCTCAACACCAATTCAGTTTCCCGCTAAATGTAAGGAGTAAATGACGTCACATGACTTGGTGTCACGTTACCTGTTAACAAATTCAGTTTCCCCGCTAGATTTAGCGGGCAAATCGATGTCATGTCCGCAGGAGGAGAAGGGGAAGAATAGAAATGAATGCCGAGATTACGAATGACAGGACACCCAAATTAAAAAAAAAAAATATCGAAGGTTTTTTTTTTATTGGCATCGGAATATTTTGTCGTTTGATTTTTTTCCCATTTTTCCCCAAATATACTATGACTACCGTATCATTAATATATATATATATATATATATATATATATATATAGATATATATATATATATATATGAGTGATTTCATCTCAAATTGTGCAGGCAAAAAGGGTCGAACTTTAAATTTCGCTGAAAACAATATATGTTATGGCGTCGTCTCTAAAAACGAAGTAGCCACAAACCGCAAGTTCGTGGGAGTTTTTGTTCTCGGTTACGAATTTTAAAAGAGGCCGCGGCGGAAAGCAGTGTTTTTCACTTCCGTCGTGGGTCGGATGTTTCGCTCGATCTCCCGCCGTGAATTTTCAGTCCACATTATATTACATTTTTTTAAGCACTCTGTGGGCACAGGTAAAAGGCTGTAATACCAAAAATATTTTAGGCGTTTTGCTTTTTTTTTGTTGTAAAAATGTCAAAAACGCACCCTCGGTTAATTGTTGACGAACTTTGATAATTAAATACTGGCGATCTACTTGGGTTACATCAATATTTTTATGTCTATGGAGAGCCCAAAACACGCTCTTTATATATAATTTAAAATGACTCAGTTGTATAAAATATTTTTTGCAGTACGTTTACGTTAAAGGGGCACTCAAGCGGTTTTTGGGGAAGCTACTTTTCGGTGCGATGGCGTCAAGGAAGTGTCAGTGAATGAGTTCTAGAAGGCAGAACCGCCTATTAATCACGCAGGAATAAAATACGTGCGGACTCTTTTCTGTTGCTGCGCCGACCAATGAAATTATCGTATGTTTGAAAATTTTTGCGGCCTTTCTTTCCCCGCTGCGTTGGAAACAACCGCAGCGACAGACCAATCACAGGTCGAGGAGAACTGGTTGCGCGCGTTGCATGCCGGTCGTGGGCATGGCGTCGGTGGTGATCGTTGGCGTGGTCGGTGTGGTGGAAGCTCATCGTTCCGCTTAAAAGCGCTATCCTCGACTGTGAATTTTCGTCGTGTGTCGCTATGATAACCCAGCACGTACTAGAAGGGAAGATCCACCTACTCGTGCGGCGATGTCGTGGCGGCACTCTCAAGACAGCAGAAACGCCCGTGCCGTCGTGTTTGTTTACTTCGACTACAGTGGTGCTTTCTAAGCATTTGTGTCCTCGAACATCGCCCGGATTTCTCATTTGGCGCATTTCATGCGTGTGCTCAAGTTCAAGGTATTACTGGCGCGTACCGTATAAAGGATGCGAATTTTCATGCGTTTTCATCACCGGAGAAAAGTGATTAGTGTTAGCAATCCTGAACGCTCGCAACGTCTATCTGATCACGAAATCATATTTCTACGTTGCTATATCGCTGCTAAGATTACATCGTCTTTTATAATCGTAGAAAAGGCGTGTGGCGATATTTGTACTATTGGAAAAGTCGTGTATTAGAGTCGTGATCGTCCAAGACGGCTTACTGAATCTTTTTCTTTCATCCACTATACCCTGCAAGCCTATCATGAAAAAAAGAAATAAAGCTTTAGGCTATAGAAAACTGTATGTCTATATTCTGTTACGGCATTGAGTGGCAGTGCGTCCTCTTTTTAGAGGCGCCGCTGAAACAGCTGACGGCGGCGTAGAAGCGGTCGTCGTGCTGACGACCCGCTGCGCTTGTTGCAGTGGTTGCTGGTGTGTGTACGCGCGGCGCAGTGCGGTCGTTTCGGTTGCAACGGACGCAGTCGTAGGTAACGCGCTCGTTGCAGATGTCTGAACCAGCCTCCTCCCGAGGCGAAAGTCAACGTGGTGACATCGTTTGACATCACGTACCAGAGGTTACGCTGCGATGCCAAACGCTGGTTTGGTTATGACTTGCCCCAACCGCAAATCGAAGAACGCCCGAAAAGGCCTGCGTTTCGTCGTCCTCGGAACCCGAACACAACTCCGAGGCGCTGCTATCGTCCACATCGCACGTCGGAGTGGCGTCATAGGAAATCATCCCCAGGTCGGCTGTCCGCCGAGGAATTTCAACCTCTAACGGCGTCATGTCCTCGAGCGTAGAGAACTCCGCCATGATCGAAGCTCGAATGACAAAGAAGTTCGGCCGGTGCGGCTCCCTCGGGATCACTGCGCGACGGCGGAACGTCGTCCAACGCCATTGGCCCGAGATCCTTTTGATAAGCGTGCGAGGACCAATGAGAGTGGTTTCGGTTTCGGATGGATCCGAGGTTTGGCGGCCTTCAATTACATTTTTATTAAAGAAATAATCACCGTATGACTATATTTTTTGGTTTTAAGGATACTTAGGGCGTCTAGATTCAGTTGTCATCATCAAAACACGAACTCAAAAACCACTTGAGTGCCCCTTTAATGTTATGCTAAAACCAAAAAGTACCAATTTTCAAAACGATTTTCTAAAAAAACCCATTTTTTATTTTTTAATTTTTTGCTAAAATGTAGATATGACAGTGGTCTACTCGAAAAGCAAGTCGAGAAAGTGTGTATTATGTTTGTATGTTCTATATTTAAGCCTCAATATCGGAAAAAAAAGACGTCTTCGTTTTGCAAGACCTAAGTCAGACATAGCGACCCGTGCGTTTCTATGAATTGTGAAAAAGTTTTCTTGAATTTCTTGCTGCGTTTTGTAATCAATTATAAACGGAATTTGTGGTATTGAATAGTTATTTATGTTTTGATGAGAGCGGTAGACCACGAGGAACATGTCTAATCAAATCAGCAGGCCTAGTAGACCTTCAATATCGAAGAGGCACAGACGTTGTATTGTTTTGATTTATAAAACTTTCACTGTAAACTAGCATGACTAGCTATTAGCTGTCATATTACTAAGACATAGAAAGTCACCACATCTTTGATATATAATATACAATTCTTTCCGAAACCAAACGCTAGGGTATGTTCACCGCACATCGCACAGACCACCAGGGAATGGCCTTTCGCTTCCGTAATACACAAAAATGAAGACACAGAAACGATCCGAAACACACGGAGAGGAGCAGGAAATAAAAATAAATAAATAAGAATAAAATTACCCAACACCGATCTTAACGAAAATTGCGTTAAAAAAAAAATAAAGGATTTAGGTTCGAGCGGTGGCAAGGCGATATGTCCACGCCTGGTGGAGAGTCAGACAAAGGAGTCGACGACACATAAAGGTAAAACACAAAAACAAAAATTTAATCAAGACGAAAAACTCAGTCCCACACGGCAAGAACAAAAAACCAACTGATCGGGCATTCCCTAAACGGCACACAACCAAATGCGTGCGAACACGCTCTCTACAGCACCGTCAGGCCGCTACGCCATGACGAAATAAACCCAACAAGTAAACAATGCGAACAAAAAAAAAAAAAAAAACACACAAAAAAAGAAAACCGTTCAGCAGAACCGCACCCAAGAAACGAAGTTCAGCGGGGCGAAGAAACACACATGAAATAAAAAAAGGAGAAAGTCTTAACTGACTGACGCCGTGCCCAGTCCCGCGACACTGAAGCCTGGCAGGATGACGGCGTCCAGATGATGCTCGAATCTATTCTTCACTCTGTTCCACACAGCCACGACGGCTGTGCGGAACAGTGGCTGGGCGGAACAGAGTGAAGAATATAGATTCGAGCAGCGATGCGCGCGAAGGTAACCGAGACGTAACATGCCTCGAACTTTATATCGGGAGAGGAGCTTTCAAGGTAGTTACCAAATACTTTACTAGGGGGAATACATTCCACTCCGCTCATTTGCATTAGACAGAACGCCCACTGCGCCGAATCCAGCCCTGAAGCCCGGTTCACACAGTTGCGTTTGACTGCGTTTGACTGCGTTGCGGCAGCGAGACACCAGGACATCCCTGCTGCTTATGTCGCGTGCCAAGATGATTCCTTGAATTGGATTCCACGCTTCATACGAAGCACAGATGTGCCGGTGACTCGCTTTCGGTTCTCGCCGCAACGCAGTCAAACCCATACAAAAATGGTCTATGGTTGGCTATAGAAAATCCTTTGTATAGCCGGCTATAGCAAATTGGCCCAATTAGCTATAGCCGCTTCTATGGCTGTCTAAAGCTTTTCCTATGGTCTCCCCTATGGTTGTCTATAGCTTTTTCAATAGAAATTTCGCCGTCGATTTTTGTATGGTTTAATTTATGGGTCTCTTTAAAAAGGATGCTATAGCCACCTATGGCTTTTCTTTTGGTTCCTTTGGCCGTCTATAGCTTCTTGTAAGGTCTGCTATAGAGATCTCTATGGCTTACTTTATGGATCTTTTTAGACACCGTGCTATAGCTGCCTATGGCTTTTCCTATGGTTTCTTTAGCCGCCTATTGCTCTTTGTATGGTCCGCTATAGCTCATTCTATAGTTTGTCCTATGGTTCTCTATACCTATCGGGCTATAGCTGCCTACGGCATTTCCTATGGTTCCTTCAGCCGCCTATAGCTACTTGTATGGTCTGCTATAGAGATCTCTATGGCTTACTTTATGGTTCTTTTTAGACACCGTGCTATAGCTGCCTATGGCTTTTCCTATGGTTTCTTTAGCCGCCTATTGCTCTTTGTATGGTCCGCTATAGCTCATTCTATAGTTTGTCCTATGGTTCTCTATACCTATCGGGCTATAGCTGCCTACGGCATTTCCTATGGTTCCTTCAGCCGCCTATAGCTACTTGTATGGTCTGCTATAGAGATCTCTATGGCTCACTCTATGGATCTTTTTAGACACCGTGCTATAGCTGCCTATGGCTTTTCCTATGGGTTCTTTAGCCGCCTATTGCTCTTTGTATGGTCCGCTATAGCTCATTCTATAGTGCGTCCTATGGTTCTCTATACCAATCGTGCTACAGCTGCCTGTTTTTCTTTTTACCGCAATCGCATGAAATGTGAAACAAATTATTTGTTTTCACTGTACATCTTTAAACAAAAGACCTTGTAATACATGTCGAACTTCATAACCCCATTTAAAACAGAGAGCTAACATTTCAACAAAAAAACAACAACAAAAAGCAAATGCACTCACCCAGGGGTTTGCAAAAGCACAGGTAAACAGACACAAGGAATTGTTTTCAAATCTCCTAGAAGTTTATTACACACAGCCCATCCTGTAGACAAGCACAAACAAAGCAATCTGTAATATGTAAAGGGGTATTACTAAGCTGTTATACAACTGAGAATATTGCAAAGCAAACAAGAACCGAAGGCAATTCATGGGTAGTGTCTAGTCTCCCAACAGCCGGCCGAATCCCCCCCTCCCCCCCCCCCCCCCCCCGAAATTCTACTGCCAGTCGCCACTCATTGTCGCTGCCATCAGTTCATCGAACGACGTTTCATCGACAGAACGTTTCATCAACACGTGATGTTTATAAACAACTCAAAATGTCTTTTTTTTTTTTTTGGTAATGAGTTGCTGCAGACACGCCAAGCAGTGGCGTGAACGGGTGGGCTGAATCGGTGAGCACGCGCCTCAGGAAAACAGGCGCGACAAAATGTCCCTGCAGCGTGCAATTCGCGTAACGAGTGTCGACTAAAAGTGTGTCCAGGAAACGTGTATCCACGAAAAGGTGTCCATGAAACGTGGTTTCACAAAACGCAGGGAGAATAAGAAAGTCAGTATTCTAACTGCAATTTTCACATGATTTCAGACTGCTAAAGACAGGCGACTGCGGTAGAATTTCGGGGAAATTATATTCTCCCAGCTGTCAGAAGATAGGCACTGCCAGGAGATAGACACTACAGAACGGTCAAATGTCGGCGAGTAGGTTGCAGCGCACTTACGTTGAAAATACCGAACTTGAAAGATGTAATCCGAGATCGTCGACACGGGCACAGCAGAAAAACCACTCAAACACAAAACCGAGAAGGAAGGGGTCCGTGAAGATTCACCACGATGTAGCACAAGCTGTCATTTGCCGTACCGAACATTGAACGTATCACAAGAATGTCTTGGGCTTCTTTAAATAAATCGCTTGTTGCCGACATACGGGTAGGACTTTTCGACTGAGTTACCCTTTACCATAGAAGCGAAATTCACCGCTGCCCCGCGGGCCGCACGAGACGCGAAACTAGGTCCGCAAGCAGGCATTCCGGGATTGGCAACGGCTAATGCGTCATCCGTCAAACCACGTGATCACGCTCCTTCGGTTACACGCGCAAAGAGAGCGGAGTTAAGCGAAGAAAAGTCTATCGTTTATTGGTCCGCCGAGTGCGCACCTTCTAAAATGCTTTCAGCTTAGGGAGAGAGAGAAAACAGAGGAGTTGAAAAGCAGAGCTCCTTCAAGGCCAGAATGGGGGTGCGACCACAAAGACTAATCTTCAGGGGCATACCAACAATGAACACAACGAGATAATGTGTCACTTATATCCTGTTGACAGTTCGACCCAAGGTTGATAGTGCAGTGGATGCTATGTGTGGCCTTGGGCTTAAGGCAGGTGCCGTGTTCAGCGCTATCACCAGCTTCGAGACTGTTGTCACGGGATCCTAACCGGAGACTCGATTGGCCTCAACCACGCATAGCGTCTACTCTGCTGTCACTACCGAGTGAACAGGACAGCTCCATGAAGGCCAGCTTTTGGACTTCCAAAGCTGCACTTCCCAGAAGTGACCCAAAACGGGGCAGGTTTGAAGAAACCATATTTTATGCCGTGTAACCCACATTATAATTAAAAATAAAGAAATAATGGCGAATGCTTTTTTTTGCGTAGGATGTCCACAAATAAATATATATATATATATATATATATATATATATATATATATATATTTATTTGTGGACATCCTGCGCAAAAAAAGCATTCGCCATTATTTCTTCATTTTGCCTGTTTGCATTTTTGAACTTCACTTTTTGAAATCTTCGCATCGTTGCGGCATTTCTGATTGCATGGTTTAAAAAAAAAAATTTGCCGTAATACGTTCTTCATCCGTGAGTTCAGTCTATAGCACTGTCATCAATTACAATCTCTGCGCACCACGATGACACATGGTGGGGCTGTGTGCTCCAAGAAGCTCCAACGACTTTAATGTCTCATAATTTAAAGAAACATTAGCCACAGCGCTTGCTGATTTGTGGAATTCGCAGAACAGAGAGATAATAGAACGCACCTAAGGTAGCGCGTGCCTAACGATATTAATTTTTTTTTTTTCGGCTGTTAACTTGCGTTTTTTTTTTGTATATTTCGCCGTTCTCGACACGGGCTTCGACGGACATTGCACCGCTGCTTATGCCCCTGCCGGGGTGAGCTTTTTTGTTTTCACTACACTCTATCGCGCTATAGACGCGTCTATTTAACGCTCATGAAGTCTCGAGAGAACTGTGTCAATTGTTTAGTCAGAGCAACGACGCAGCAATCGCGAAGCGAGAGACGACTGCGCCTCCATCTGGCTGTCCGCGTTCGCTCTGATAAAATGTGAGCGTCGGACTCTCGAGCAGCGTTGACGCTGCTTTGTCGTTGAGAATCTTTGCCCTGCGAACGCCGGCGAAAACGTTCCAGTGCTCGGCGTACCCTAGGCAGCAGCGCCTGTCAGCGACCGCCTGCGCAGCATCGCAATCTTTCTGAAGCCTATTGGCAATCTGCGAGCGCCGACGATTTATCGTCGCGACTTGAATGGGAGCATTTTATGCATCCCCGCGAACATGAACTCCCGCGAACATGATCCCCGCGACGACGAACCGCCGCGCTCGCAGGCGGAAGGTTCCGATGCTGTGCGAACGGTTGTTGGGATGACGCTGCGTAGGGTACGCCGGGAGCTGGAACGGCTTCGCAGCCATTCGAAGGGCAAAGATTCGCGACGACAAAGTAGCGTCTTGCATCTTCAGTAAGCTAACGCTGCTCGAGAGTCCCAAGCTTACATTTCCACAGAGCGAGCGCGGCCGGCCAGATCGAGGCGCAGTCGGCTGTCGCGTCGCGATTGCACCGTCGTTGCTCTACCTACACCGATGACATGTGCACCGGCATTCGAAACAGCCCTCTCGAGACTTTATTCGAGTCCAATAGACGACTTTATAGCGCGACAGAGCGTCGTGACAAGAGTAGAGCTCACCTCTGTAGTGGCGTAAGCAGCGGCTTTATGTTCGTTGACGCCGCGTCGAGAACGACGAAATATACACAAAAAAAACATTAAATATATTTAATACAGCAGGCAGAAAGAAATACAAACATGGCAGGGACACAGACAAAGTAGAAGGCGCGCTACGAAATACATATACTTACAAAATGCACTGGAAAAGACAAATAATTAGAGCTAAAAAAACGGAAGATTGACATTACGTCGACGCCGAAATAAGGCAATGCACAGGGAAAGCAGCCGGCAAAACTGCAATAGTCCTATAGGCCGCTAAGGACGCTATTGTGATCGCGGGCGTATAGCCGCGGTGACGTACGGCCCGTTAACCTGGCTTAAGAAAATTCTCGCCCCGATCGAGTGCATGAATGACTGTCTTCCACTTTCCTATATGTGCAGTAAAAGAGAAAAGGTCGCGGGCCTATAGCCTAAGCAATATAAAACACCATTGAGCCGGCTAAAAAAAATTGGATGGTCACGAGTCTATAGCTCGAGAGACATACATCCCTCTATAGCCGGCTAAAGCACATTGAAAGGTTGGAGGCTATGGCTTTGGTGACATTGACCACTATTGAGTCGGCTAAAGAAAATTCAATGGTCGCGATTCTATAGGTTTAGGGACATACACCACTCTATAGGCGGCTAAAGCACATTGAAAGGTCGGAGGCCTATAGCTTTGGTGACATAAAACACTATAGAGACGGCTAAAGAAATTTCAATGGTCGCGAGTCTATAGATTTAGGGACATACACCACTCTATAGCCGGCTAAAGCACATTGAAAGGTCGGAGGCCTATAGCTCTGGTGACATAAAACACTATAGAATCGGCTAAAGAAAATTCAATGGTCGCGAGTCTATAGATTTAAGGACATACACCACTCTATAGCCGGCTAAAGCACATTCAGTAGTCGCGAATCTATTGCATTAAGGACATACATATTTCTATAGCTCGCTAAAGAATATTGAATAGTCGCGAGTCTATAGCTGCATAGCCATAAATTATTCTTTAGCCAGCTATAGAAATCAGAATGGTCAAGATTCTATAGCTTTGAAGACATAGATTTTTTTATAGGTGTCTATAGCGTGTTTTATGGTTTCTTATGGCTGACCATAGAGGGCTATAGAAGGTGATAGCTCACCATAGGGTTTTCCATAAACGTCCATAGACCATTTTCGTATGGGAACGCACTCAAACGCAAGTGTCTGAACCGGCCTTGACGGAGTGGAGGTCCGCGCCAGCCCACGCGCATGTGCACGTAGATGTTCGCGGCGGCCGCGGCGGTGTCGTCTCCGATTCCACCTAAAGCCCCTTCATGTTTCAAAAGTAGCGCAAGGTGCGTCGATGCACGAGGCACGCGCAACGTGCAACCCTTGGGAAGATCATGGCGGCACAGCGTCGATGCACGTGCCGTGACCACTATACTCTGTTTCATACTTAGCGTGCAACGCTGTCAAAGCTACTGGCGCGAGCGTGGGGCTTGATCTCGTTGATCATTTGCACGAGTTCTCGCGCAAAGAACACCATAGATGAAGCCACGCGCTCGCGCCAGTAGCTTTGACAGCGTTGCACGCTAAGTTTGAAACAGAGTATAGAAGTGGCGCGCGGCACGTGTCTCGAGCATTTCCACAACAATAAATTTGGTATGTAGAACAACCATCGTCATCATTATCCTTTATCGTCAAGACCTCCCCGACGATAGATGGCTCTCGCCAAGCCCAGAGAACCTGTCCGCGCCGAAGCCATTGTATTTGAGAGGAGTGGAATGTATTCCCCCTAGTAAAGTATTTGTAGTTACTGTAGCTACTCAAACTTTTTCTTTCCCCTTCCCTTTTTCAAAAGAACACCTCAGCCGGCGCTAACTTTTCATCTCGGGAGAAGACCACTCTTCACAAACGGTTATAGTTGGCAAGGAGGCTGACTTCGACCCAACTAGTCTCCGGGCTTTGCTGTTTCCAAAAAAGAAAACCCTTCGGTGCTATCGGATCTCCGCGGAGAGAGATAGAGCACGGCCGTTTCAAGGATAGGGCGCTCGAAGCTTGGGCAAAAACGCGGTACCGTTTCACGCGTGCACAGATGGTGGTTTCAAAATTTCCCCACATCCCTAACGGAACCGGCCCATCTTCGTGTGTGCGTCTGCGGGATTGTTGTCCCGCGCCGCCGGTTTTAGCGCGCACGCGGCGTTGTTTTGGCCGGCAGAACTGTTGTTGACCGTCGATATTCTAAGGCCCATGGTGTCCTCATCCTCCCAGGCAACAGTTCCTTTGCTTTCCCTTCTGCAATACTCCGACTGACTGACTCCTCCTGTGTGGCCGTCACTGTTCGCCGCGTCAACGACACATACGTACCATTTCACTCCTCGTGACACAGGGTGCGCTGCTCGCTTTACTGTCACGGGCCGTCCTATCTAACACAACGAACGCGAAAGGTCGCGGTCATCTGCTGGTTCCGAAAGGGCGGGACGTTCATATAGGCTAATGAGGACCCCGAATCAATTCGACGTCTGCCGATTTCTACACATTAAAAATTTACGACGCCTGCTGGTCTGTTAAGAAGTGTCGCCTCCTCTTCTAAACTCCTCCAATGTGTCTTGCCGCCAATAATAAAATTTAAATGATGAATAAATAGAACAGGGTGGAACTACTGTATTTCATTTTTATGTGGGAACGTTTAAAAAAGGCAAAAATATTTCCAAGTTTGTGAAGACGCGCAATTCGCAAGTCCGTTTCCAGCCGTAAAAACACGTTTTTCTACGATATTGATGTTTAAATATAGAACATACAAACAAAATAACACTTTCTCGACTTACTTTTCGCGTAGACGACTATAATATCTTCATTTTAACAAAAGAAAAAAAAAAAGGGGTTTTTGAGAACATCAATTTCAAAATTGGCACTTTTTGGTTTTCGCATAACAGTAACGTAAACGTACCGAAAATGGAATGATATACAGCTGAGTGATTTTATAATATCTATAAAGAGCGTGTTTTGGGCTCTCCATAGACATAAAAAGTATTGATGTAACCCAAGTAGATCGCCAGTATTTAATTGTCAAAGTTCGTCAACAATTAACCGAGGGGGCGTTTTTGACAATTTTACAGAGAAACAAGCAAAACGCCTAAAATTCTTTTATGGTTTAGAGACTTTTACTTGTGCTCACAGAGTGCTTGAAAAAAGTTATTATAATGTGGACTGAAAGTCCACGGCGCGAGATCGAGCGAAACATCCGACCCGCGACAGATGTGAAAAGCACTGCTTTCCGCTATGGCCTCTTTTAAAATTCGTAAGTCGAGAAAAAAAAGTCCGACGAACTTGCGGTTTGTGGCTACTGCGTTGTTTGAGACGGCGCCATAACATATATTTTTTTTCAGCGAAATTAAAAATTCGACCCTTTGAAATCACCCATATATATATATATATATATACTGTATGAAAAGAATATAATGGTGATAAAATTATTTCATAAGATACAGGCCTCCGAATTTTGCCATTTGTCGTTCGAGAAGGCATGTTTGGCAATTTTTAGAAAAATAAATATGATGTAAGTAAATATTATTACTATATATTATAAGAAAACTGTACCCATAGTTTCTTTCTAAAAGTATTAGAATTCTCGTAATTTTATCATTCTAATTATTCACTTTCAAACGTGCCCCATTCATCAGTGCGCGTTAATACAACTGTCCACCTCTTCAGGCCTTACGACGTTTCCTGTCCCAAATTTGTTTTTCTGGTCAAAACTAAGTGTGGATTCGTTTATACCAGACGCTAGACAATGGCATATAAAAACATCAGTTGATTTAAAAATGTCGACCAGCAACCCTTTGGTCGATATTATCTGAAATCACCCTCCTACTCTTTCATATTTATATAAATGATCTTCCCGTTCGTACCTTCCTCGATTTGGCTTTTTGCTGATGACTTCGTCTTATACAAAGAAATAGTAACTCTAAATGTCAGCTTTCTTTTGCAGAACGACATAAACTCTATCGTTTAATGGTGTATATAATAAGTGAGAAAATCGTATTAAACATCAATAAAACCAAATTTTTGACTGTAGTAACGACTAAAATCACAATGTGTTGCAATTACACAATAAACGGTGCCCCCTTGAAAAAAAAGTTAAGAAATATAAATATCTGGTAGTTGTTTTTTTGGATAACCTAAGCTGGCATGAACGCACTGATTACATTGTAAATACGCCGAGTCGGTCATTGGACGAAAATTGTTTTTAGCACCTTCCAAAACTCGTCTTCTAGCTTTTAAATCATTCTTCAGGTCAAAGCTGGAGTATGCGGGTATCATATGGGCTCCTTATCAAGATTATCTGATTAATAAAATAGAAAGAATTCAAAACGAGGCAGCGCTTTTTATATTTGAAGACTATTCACCATCTACGAGCGTAACGGCCCTAAAATATAGAGCGAATTTGCATTGATTGGACGCCAGACGTAAGGTCACTCTTGGGCTCATTCGCAGCATTTATTATTTTAATGCTCCCATCAAGGAGCGGTTATCACTTCCCCAGGCCTTATCGGATTTTTTGTGAACACGACAATCTTGATAAAATTCACTTAGAAAAATGTCGTACCAACCAGTTTCTCAACTCTCGTTGAAGCTTGTCATTCCCGAGTGGAACTTCCTGCCCCATAATCAATGTTGTAAGCGCTAAAAAAAAGTAACGAAAAATTTTATTTGTTTTTTTTTTTGCAAATAAAAATAACGCGTTACCAACCTACGTTACCTCAAAATAAAAGGAACGCGTTAACGTAACCTTTACCGTTCAAAGTAACTCAGGTTCCTTTTGCGTTACTTTTTTTTAATTATGAAATAACACGTTTTACTCTATTGACGTCACGTGTATGCATGAGCGCCATATTTCAAGAAACATTATGTTCATTAATAAACTAAACATTAGGGAGTTTTAATAGACCGTTTTGACTTAACGCTCCGCTCTGCGCCCGTAGAACTGCGCATGCGCGGTCCGCTTTGCTAATGTGCCGAGTGGAGCTCCTGAATCGCTTTTAGTAGACCGTTTTTCTTCCAACCGGGAGCGTTATGAAAGCGCGTAAAATAGAACGAAATGGCGACGTGCCCAGCGCCTTGAACGGCTGTTCCAATAACGAATGACAAAGAAAAAAAAAAAAAGAGTGGACATTAAGAGTTGTTTTTTTTTTATTAGCGGCTGCACGAAAAAGGTCTACTAAAACTCCCTATTATTACCTTATCTGTTGACGGTTCCACCTAAACGCCCAGGAGAAAGAAACGTGTTGTGTTCCTGACTGCTCTCGTGTGCGCGCCAGGTACGTATCAACAGAGTCGGAGAACGTAACTATTCGCACCGGGCAGGGTTCCAGAGCGCGCCACCTTTGGTTGATCATCAGCGCCACCGTGGCCAAATGAGGACGGCTAAAATCGGCAATGCCGCGGGTGTAGCCTCGCGAGATTACGTTATTACCAACTCCGAGCGTTGTGTTGTCGCTCACTACACTACCGACTGTTTGAAAATTGTATCAAACATTAAATATATTAATACGTACGCGCGTGTGGCTGTGTGGTTCTAGCATTAGGGAGTTTTAGTATGTGCCTTCCTCGAAAGGTTGAGACAAACCAAAACGGAAATTAGCAGGGAAAAAATGTAACGTCCTGATATATATACGGCCAAATTTAAGTGAATGCAAGTAGGCAAGGGCAGTTTTCTACTTTTATTTACGTCGTTTGCGCGCGCCTCAAAATTACGAAAGCGAAGACTTCGTGAAGCTTGCCGCCATCTTGAATTGTCGTCACTTCCAGTATGAGCGAAAACATTGTTTTGCCGTCGCCACGCCAATAAAAGGCATGTAGGAGATAAACGTAAACGTCACACATTTTCGTTTTGCCTCCCCTCTATTTTTTACTATTTGCAGATTGAAACGTAATTAAAATAAGAGCACCGACTTGACACAACAGAAAAAACAATTTCATTAGTCGTTTCGCCTCCCATGCGGGAGGCATCTTCAGTAGTTACAAAGCAAGTGCAAGGTTCAACCTCAAGTCAACGCTATTTATCAAGAATGTCCGTATAAGCTTCGCGGAGAGGGCCGCGGTTTTTGTTACACACGGATGTGTCCCTGCGAACAAACCACGATTCTAGGAGTTTTCGGGGCCCCCATCTGTCTTCCCTCGCCAAGGTCGTCGCGGCCGCAAAGTCAAAAGAATGCCCCATTGTCCACGTATGGTCCACCAGTTCAGTCTTGAGTCGCGTCGCGTGGGATGCGTACGTGACGTACGGGACTAGAGTTTCAGTGCATATTTTGCTCGCCAAAAAATGACACCCATTGTCATCAGCAAGAACAACAAACTCTAAACTACGGAAACACATCAAGGTAAGCTGGAACACCCGCATTCTGCATTGGCATTACATTGTAACGTTAGAACCAAGTTTTTCTTTTCTTGTGAATAACAGGCGAAACACCCGAGTCAAAAGGTAGCTTTCGTAGATCGCTTTTTTAGCTCTGAATCTCGTAGCGGAGGTAGACGCTGCTACTGAGCATGCGCACCGCTCGCTTTGACTGCACAATTCCAGGGATCATTTCCGGAGGCCGTAAGCTAGCGAGATGGTGGGTGTGGTTGCAGCTTCCGGTGCCTTGTCAGCTTGCAGGTGAATGGAGTGCACCTACACTTTTTCTTTTAAATACAGTATTTCATTTTTATAAGGACTACGATATACGGGCGTATGAAAAACGAAAAGTAGTGTTGCGGAACATTTTTGAAAAATCTCAAAAGTGTTTCTATTATTTTCTTGATAAGTGTACGGAAAAAGTAACGTGAAAGTAATTTGTAACGTAACGAGTAAAGTAATACGTTACTTTTCAGCAAAAGTAATTTGTAACGGTAATCCATTACATTTGGCGCTCGGTAATTTGTAATTGTAATCCATTACATTTTTCAAGTAACGAGCACAAGTCTGCCAACCAGAGCGCGCATTTCGAAGCGAAACCTCGCGCTCAATTTCGCCCATTTTTGGCGGGGGGTTAAACACGTCCACCTTAACTCCACATTTGTTGTCTCCGGAAGGCTCGAGCTCAAAGCTTTGATATTTTACACACGCAAAGTCTGGAGGTCACGACACCTTTCGGTGAAGTTTGAACGTACTGTGGTTGCTGGTCTAGGAGATAGACGGCGCTAAACACAAACTGTCGCTAAAGCCCCTTAATGTGTTTGCGTTTGTCTTGCAAACCAAACACATGTGTGAATGTGCGAATCTGTTCACGAATTGCACACGAACCTTGAAAGTCATGTAGGAACCGACGCCATTTTTTTTTTGACTTCTGAAAAGCCTTCGATCGTGTTCCTCATCAACGTCTTCTCTACAAGCTATCATCACTGCAATTAGGCCCCTTGGTACTTTCCTGGATTAGTCATTTTCTCGTATCTCGCCTTCATTACAGAGTCACTAACGATCACGAATCGAGACTAACAAGCGTTACGAATGGGGTTCTACAAGGCCCCATGCTTGTTTGAATCTTCATTAACGATATTCCGTGTACCATATCCTCAAAAATTCGACCTTTTGCAGATGAGTGTGTCATATATAACAATATTTAATTAGTAACAGGCAACTACCAGCTTCAAAACGATCTAGAGAAAATTGGCCACTGGTGCAGAAAATGGTTGATGTCGCTCAATAGATCCAAGTGCTAATTAATCCAATTCACCAAAATGCAATCTCTGTTAGCATATGAGTATACCATAGACAACGAAGTTACCGAACCCGTTTCCATGTACAAATATCTTGGCATCAGTTAACTACTAACCTTTCTTAGAAAACCCACATTGAAACCATTTCTGCAGATGCACCCAAGACTCTTGGATCCATCAGACGAAACTTACGAGAGACCCCTCCACGCGTTCGACAAATGGCCTATGAAACGTACATTAGACCTAAACTAGAGTATGCAGCAACGATTTGGAACCCCCATCAATCATACTTTGCCGATACCTTAGAAGCAGTGCAAAACCGGGCGACTCGTTTCATCTTATCATCATATCACCGGTTCACCAGTGTTTCTACGTTAAAAAATAAACTCGGTCTAACCTCTTTGGACTACCGAAGGAAACTCTTGCGGCTCTGCCTCCTCCAAAAAATTTATTATCACTGCTCAGACCTCAAGGACTCACTTCTATTTCCCCCAGAAAGAATATCATCTCGCCTCAATGACTCCTGAGCTATCAAACGAATTTTCGGTAAGACCAATGCTTTTAATGAATCCTTTCTTCCTCTCGCCATTCCTGAATGGAACCACTTGCCATCATCTGTAGTTAACATTAACGACTCTACTGCGTTGCTAAATGCTATTCAAACCCATCTTGTGTGAGTGCTATTTTGCTGTTTTATATTTTGTATAACTTTTACTGCACTTCTTTTTTATTTCTTTCTAATATTCTCCATTAGCGCGTTTTTTTTGTTTTATGGTAATAAACTGCCCCCCCCCCCCCCCTCCTTATGTAATGCTGTAACTGGTCCTTTAAGGTGAAATAAATGAATGAATGAATGAATATCGCCAATTCATCTCTGATATACATAGACTGGCCGCGGTTTTGGCGAGGTGCTGTGACGCGGAGCTGCTTCATGACCTTTCGGAGTTTGGTGGCGGAGCCTGCGGGGTCAGGACAGGTATCGGCTGGGTCTGACGCAAATAATCCACCTGGTATGCGAAGGGTGGTCACGTAGACCAGCTCGGCCACGCTGTAGCCCAACCAAGTCCCTCTTAAGTGACGTGCGTATGCCAAGGAGGACGAGGGGCAGCACCTCTACCCAGTTTTGACGTTGGTGGGCCTCGAGAAAATCCCTATTGCCTACGAAAGCGCTCCAACATGCCGTCGCTCGTGTTGTGGTCCGAGGTCGTTAGAACTCTTCGTGACCCCAGGAACCTCATGATCTCAGAGAAAAGGTTGGATTCAAACTGTCGGCCTCGGTCCGTGGTGATGGTTGACGGCAAGCCGAACCTTGAAATCGTTTGCGCCATGAGCGCACGTGCCACCGTCCGCGTGGTGATGTCAGGAAGCCGAATCGCTACGGGCCAGCGTGTTAAACGGTCAATTCCGGTTATCAAATGGGCATGCCCCTGCGATGGTGGCAGCGGTCCGACAATATCTATGTGGATGTTGTCAAACCGCGCGTCTAGGTGATCAAAGATTCCCAGGGAGCTGAATCTTGGCGCTTTGACACCGTATCCAGGTGCGGGCCCACTGACGTACGTCGTTATTGATACAGGGCCACACATACCGAGAAGTTAGCAGCTGTTGTGTAGCTTTGATGCCGGAATAGGATACTCCATGAAGAGCGGCGAAAATCTGCCGACAAAATTGTTCGGGTACGTACCGGCGCGGCGATCCTGTCGACGTGTCGCACAAGGGAAGTAGGACCTCGCAGAACACGATCCGGCCGTGTGATATGTGGAGCTCTCGAAGTTATGCGTCCTCGCGCAGCGCGGCATCGAGAGGGGCGACGACATTTTCAGCGCCGTGGATGTGACGGATGTCCGATGTGAGCTCAGAGACGCTGTACATTTGCCGGATCTCTCTCTCTGGAAATGACTCCCTTCGTCTGGCGTCAAAGACTGGAACTCTTGGACGACAGGCGTAAAATGAGTCAATAAAAAAAAAAAAAAAATTGTCAACCTTCCGCCATGTGCTGGAAGTGTCGTAGAGCCACATACGCACGAAGGAGCTCGTGACCGAAGGTAACGTAGCCCTGTTCCGTGGGTGTCAGCTTCAGCGATAAAAAGGAAAGCAGTGTCTTGTGTTCGTTCATCCCCTGCTGAAGCGCCGCACCAACGGCGGTGTCCGAAGCGTAGGCGATTACCGAGAAATAGCATGGTGTTGGTGGCAACAAGTTTACGAGTACAACCAAAAGCCGATGTGGTGTACTCGTGCCATGTGAGCTCGGTTGCTGAGCCACGAGTAACGTAACTATGTTACACGTTACTCGAAATAAGTAACGTAAGAACGTTACCCGTTATAGTTTTGAAAAATGTAACGAGTACGTTACAACGTTACCAGAAAAAGTAACGAGTTACGTGGAACGTTGTTACTTGTAACGCGTGACAACCAACACTGGCCATAATATTGTTGAAATCACATACATCACAAAATTCAAAACATCATCTGAATTACTACTTTACAGTACTCAGGATTGAGGCATGTGTGCGTGGGATTTTTTTTTGTATTGTATTTATCGATATTGCTATTGTTCTTAATTTTTTAGATTCATGTTTTTTGTGTAATAAGTGCGTCATTGCATGTTGTATTTTGTTTCATCAAATTTTGTATTCTCCCTCGTATAATGCGCTAACCGGGCAACTTGAGGTATGTTATATTTAAAAAAAAAAAGTAGAAATACGCTGACGAAAATAATCCCTGTAGAAGGGGAACAAGAGGCGCAAAGAACAAACACAAATCTCCAAGCATAGCAAGGTGACTGGTGCGCAACCGAAAAATCGGTCGCGCACCGGTCACATAGCTGTATTTGGAGACTTGTTTTTGTCTTTTGTCCCCCCTGGTTACCCTTTTCCAGGGTTTATTTTCGTCATTCTTGTCCCGCTCGCTCGCACCTTTGCATTTAATTGCATTATAAAAATACACTCTGCCAGATTTCAGTCACCGCGGTAGCAGTGACTCGAATGCCGCGTGCCAAGTTTCTCCTTGAACTCGTTGCCACGCGGCGATAGACCTATTGCTAAATTCCCCAAGCATCAAGGAGAATGCAGGGAATGGTGTTCCACGCGCCAAACGTGCCGGCGTCTGCAGCAGTAACGGTTCTAAAGCAAAAGCCTAAAACTTGAAAGTAAACTGATTCGGTAGAAGTCTGCCTTGTTGGGTGAGAATTAAAGTTAGAAAATGTCGCTCCGACCAAACCTGGCAAGGAAACCCGACGTTTCGAAACCAACTCGGTTTCTTCTTCAAGGGTGGCTGAAAGCATGCGGAACAGCAGCAGCTCCTAACCTCTTCGTCTTCAAAAAAGAAAAAGAAAATGAAATTAAAAAAGAAAAAAAAAAAACTAAAATAATTTCTTTAATTATGAAGACGGTTATCTCTTCAGCTTTCTCGTCAGGTCACGCAGGCCATGTACGTACACGAGTTTTTGACGAGTCGGAAACTCGTCGGAAACCGATAAAAAAGGGAGAAGAATACCATAATTGAAGGCCTAAAGAGAAATGGCTACTCTATACCCGCTTTCACCTTAAAGGTGGACCACCAGAAATATTCTTCCGCCTGGCGGAAAGTCCTCCTCGCCCTCTTTCTTTCACTTTCTCTCTTGTATTGTAGCACGGCGAGGCGAGGGGAAAGGTCCCCTTTTGCGCCGGCTTCTTCCGTGAGGATAAGCCGAGAAAATCCCCATTCTGAGCGACGGGCGATGGGTGCGGCAGCAGCGACCTCGTGACTTACAGGTATCTTCCGCTCCTATCGCGTAATATGCCCATTTTTCGGTGCTCGCCAAGCCTAGCCCCTCGGGTGCAGGTTTTACGGAGCTGCAAGGCTGCGCCCTCGCAGTCACCCAATTTGAGCTGTTGAAGTCCTTTGGTTTAGCCCGTGGCGAAGTCAACGCGTACTTGGGAGCTGCGATGCATCCCCGCACCCATTGAAGGAACGTTTCATAGATATTCTCGGTTGATCAAGGAGCTCAAAACACATGCGCGAGATGTGGTGACTTGAATATAGAAGGATGACTTACATCTTCACAAAACATTCCATCTTCAAAAAAAAAAAAAAACGGCTTATCACGCTCAAACCTGCCTCAAATTGGGATCGATAGAAAAGAAAACGATGTACTAGGCGCGGGCATCTTGTAGAAGGTCTCTGTTTTCTAGCAGCGAGCACAAATTACTGGAGAACTTTAGCAGACTATGTTTTCAGGCCACACTATATTTAGCGGGAGCTCGCGCTGCCAGTTCGATGCATTCTCTGAAGCGCGCGCCTGAAGTGGCAGCGGGCCTTTGAAAACGATTTACTAAAATGCCCTGTTGTGTGCCTAACTCGCAGAACATGATGGCCAACAAAATGTTTGAAATTCATATTTACACATTCACAATAACCACCTGAGGTGAGAGGGCATCAAGGGTGGAAATAAATACTAGAAAGTTTTAGTGGGTCGCTTTTAGCCACTTCGATAACCGTACGATCCGTACCCCACAACGAAATGTAAGCTAGACTCGCTGTTTACATTCTTTATGGAGGGCGGCTATGGAGCGGAAAATACAATATTAAACCCCTTTTTGGCGAGTCTAGCGTGTCGTGTTATGGTTCAACGTTGCTTGTATCGGTACCATAGCACGGGCCGCCACTTCGAAGTATTTGTGGTGTCTCAAAGAAACTAAAGCAAAAGCAGACCATTTTTTTAATGTGACACAGAATTTTATTTACCATTGTAAAAAAACTTTTAGGTACTCTACGCCCCGCAGTTAGCACGAACAAACTATCGCCGGTGTTTAGATAGATAAAACTGAAACGGAACTGAAAAAGCATACGAGTGTAACCGAGATAGAACTGAAAAAGCATACGAGTGTAACCGTAGCAATCTCCGACCAAGCCTGAACCTCACTTTTTTTAAAACCACGGAGATGACTGCTTTTGACGACTTGATAAAGCAAGCCAAAGCCGATAATAAGTGTGACATCGTCGTCAGCTGTGATAATCAAGGCGCTGCGACGATTTTTTGAAACCTTTCTTCTATTAAAACAAATTGTGTAATAAATTCATTGCCATATTATGCTTGCGCTGATCTTGTAGCGGTATGCGTACATTACGCGGCACTGTTAGCCCGAACGCGACATCGGCGCTTTTTACTATTTCTGCCCAGCAACATGTATTGTCTAGCACTGAGCTCTACCACTTAGGTTGGATAGTTTCATTAACAGTTTTCTAAACATCATTCCCTTCTAATGCCCGTGTCCCACTAGAGCGACATACAGAAACAAAAGACAACGACAAGCCTCAAACCAGAGTCTTTCGCGATTTGAGAGGCTTTGTAGAATAATGGAGGCTATGCTCAAATACGAGCATCATGCACGCGAGGGTATCTTTGGCAGGCTTGCAATCGCTCGTGCTTACTTCACGAGCACCGAACGACTAAACGCCTGCCAAAAGTACCATCGCGAGCATGCTGCATGGGTTTGAGGCTTGTCGCTGTCTTTTGTCTCTGTCTGTCGCTCTAGTGGGACACGGGCATTAGAAAACAAAATTAGAAAGACCGGCGACAGTTTGTCGGTGCTAACTGTGTGGCAGTTTACCTAAAATGCGTTTGCAATGACAAATTACAAACGCGTTTCATGTTAAAAAAAATTGGCTACACTTGATTTTTTTTTTAATTTTTAATGCTTCAAAAATACTTTAAAGTGGCAGCCGGTGCTATAGCACCAATTTAAGCAACGTTGAACTATAACACGACACGCTTCGATAGCCGCACTCGACAAAGATTGCTCACAGAAAGGTTATTGCTTATATATTGTGGTAGGGTACGGTTATCCAAGACCTAAAAACGATCCACTAAAACTTTTTAGTATCGACACACACCATTGCTGCCTTCTCACCACATGTGGTTGTTGGGATGCGTAAATATAAATGTCATCTAGATTCGCTGGCCATCATATAGTGTGAGTTGCGCACACAATAATTTGCGCTCGCTGCTAAAAAACAGAGACCTTGTACAAGATGCCCGCTCCTGGTACATCGTTTTCTTTTCCATCGATCCCGATTTGAGGCAGGTTTGAGCGTGACAAGCCGTTTTTTTTTGAAGATGGAATGTTTTGTGAAGATGTAAGTCCATCCTTACATATTCAAATCACCATATCTCGCGCATGTGTTTTGAGCTCCTTGATCAACCGAGAATATCTATGAAACGTTCCTTCAATGGGTGCGGGGATGCATCGCAGCTCCAAAGTATGCGTTTACTTTGCCACGGGCTAAACCAAAGGACTTCGACAGCTCAAATTCGGTGACTGCGAGGGCGCAGCCTTGCAGCTCCGTAAAACCTACACCCGAGGGGCTAGGCTTGGCGAGCGCCGAAAAATAAGCATATTACGCGATAAGAGCTGAAGATACCCGTAAGTCACGAGGTCGCTGCTACCGCACCCATTGCCCGTCACTCAGATTGGGGATTTTCTGGGCTTATCCTCTCGGAAGAAGCTGGCGCAAAAAGGGACCTTTCCCCTCGCCTCGCCGTGCTACAATACAAGAGAAAAAGGGAAAGAAAGAGGGCGAGGAGGACTTTCCGCCAGGCGGAAGAATATTTCTGGTGGTCCACCTTTAAGAAAAAAGTGGGTGTGTCCCTCTCGTCGCATGCTTAATGGTCCCATGCCGTCGCACATGTTATTCCGTTCTGACAAAGTAGTTCCGATAAAAGTTTGCTCTCTGGGAAGCTGGCGTTATAAGCTTAGATAAATTTGTTATTCTCAGTAGGATAAATAATATACCTCCTTAGTACGGGTGTATTCACGTAGTTCAACGCCTCGCAAGATCTGAGGATCGATGTTCGTAGCCAGCCAGCCAGCCGCTGTAGCTCGCATTCTAAAATGGCGACTCCAACAACTCTGGTTGATCGGTTCGTGTTGTCAGCACTCTCTCCTGAAGACGTTTCCCCTCGGGTGTACTACAAACGTCACGCAAGTGGAAATGTCCTGTCGAACCAGACAAGACAGTGTGTTTTGAACGATGAATATAATCCCTGGAGAATGGGAACAAGAGGGACAAAGGACAAACACAAATCTCCAAACACAGCTAGGTGACTGGTGCGCGACCGAAAAAATCCGCCTGGTCCGGGTATCGAACCCGGGACCTCTCCATTACAGGTGGAGCGCTCTACCAACTGAGCTAACCAGGGGTTAGACGTCAGTAGAGCAAACGGGTTTTATCAGCTGCCACCAGTCTGACACCAACAAGGGTGAAGCTTGCAATTTAAGGTCAGACTGGTGGCAGCTGATAAAACCCGTTTGCTCTACTGACGTCTAACCCCTGGTTAGCTCAGTTGGTAGAGCGCTCCACCTGTAATGGAGAGGTCCCGGGTTCGATACCCGGACCAGGCGGATTTTTTCGGTCGCGCACCAGTCACCTAGCTGTGTTTGGAGATTTGTATTTGTCCTTTGTCCCTCTTGTTCCCATTCTCCAGGGATTATATTCATCATTCTTGTCCAGCTCGCTTGCCCATTTGCATTTAATTGCATTATAAACGTAAAAAAAAGTGTTTTGAACGTTTATTCTTGGATGCGGCAGCAGTACCAAGAAAAAAATGTGGTGGAAGTCGTCAACCTAACTGCCGCCGCAACGGGGATCAGTGTTATACTCTGTTTCACCTTATGATGTACCGCAGGAAAGGCTACAAGCGCGAGCTCCTTGCTCTAGGGCACATCTCGGCGGCACAAGCTCTCGTGCGTTAAGAGCAGCTCCCAACGCTATGAGCTCGCGCTTCTAGCCTTCTCTGCGGTACAACATAAGGTGAAACGGAGTATAGCTCGGTCTACGAGATCAAGCGTGGCTTTAAACGTGCCAACGGAGCTGTGAAATCTCCTTCAAAGAAGCGCCCGAAATTCGCTGAGAAAAAAAAGAGGATTTCAAATCACGACGCTTTCACGTTGACGGCCGTGAGAAGCTGCCTGCACAATTTCTTCCGTCGGGGGGAGATCCCAACGTTAAAGAAAATCGCCTCTCGTCTCCAAGAAGACGACGTGCTGCCGTCCTGTGCCGGGACTACCCTGTATCGCCTGCTGAAGGACATGGGTTTCGAGAAACAGAAACGGAATCGCAACTCCTTCCTAATTGAGAGAGAGGACATCGTCGAGTGGAGGCGGCGGTATTTGAGGGCAATCGGAAAGCACAGAGCCCAGAACCGCAAGATTTACTTCCAGGACGAGACTTGGGTGAACGCCGGCCTCACAGTTGACAAGGTGTGGAAGGACAGCATCATAAAGTCAGCAAGGCAAGCCTTCATGTCTGGACTGACGACCGGGCTAAAGGCTCCTTCTGGAAAAGGTGAAAGAGTGATTGTCACCCACGCAGGTAGTGACACTGGCTTCGTGTCCGGCTGCCTGGACGTGTTCCGTGGGAAGAAAAAGGGGGACTACCACGATGAAATGGACTCGAACAGGTTTGAACCATGGTTTCTTCATCTGCTGGACCACATCGAGCCTAACAGCGTAATTGTTATAGACAACGCGCCGTACCACAGCAGAAAGGCTGAAGCTGTTCCCACAACTGCAAAAAAGAAGGGTGAGATCCAGCAGTGGCTCTCTTCCAAGAACCTCGACTGGACTGCCACAATGAAGAAAAAAGACCTTCTGAGCATTGTGGCAACGGTGAAGGATCGCTACACAAAGTACAAAGTTGACGTCATGGCTACGGACGCCGGACACACAGTGTTGAGGCTCCCACCGTACCATTGCGAACTAAATCCCATAGAGTTGATATGGGCACGAGTCAAGCAGGAGGTCGCCTCCAAGAACATAACATTCAAGCTTAATGACGCTGAGCGGTTCTTGAGAAAAGCAGTGGACAACGTAACAGCTGTCCATTGGCATGACTGTGTAGAGCATGTGAAAAAAATGGAGGCGAAGTTTCGAGAATGTGATGTCCCAGAGTCGAACCTGGAGCCAGTCCTCATACTCCTCGATGCAAGCGACACGGAGGAGCAAAGTGGAGACGACGACGAAGCTGACGACGAGGACGAGGGTGAAAAGATCTTTGGTGTTCAGCCTTTAGAATGAAATTGACCGTGAACTAATGTCCTCCTAGGACATGTCCTCTCCTGTAAGTGGCTAGAACTTTGGACTGTTTGTCATACCCCAAAACACAAAGCGGTCCTTTTAAGGACCATTCACATACTGCAAAATCGGATTCCCTACTTCATACACGCCTAACCATGTCATGTTGTTGTCGTGATTCTACCTTTCATAACGTAATAGCCTTGTTCATGGCTTCTCGAGGTCTTTGAAATCAGCTGTATGTATTCCACTGCACCGTGAATAACCAGTACAAAGATTTACACTACAAAAAAAAAAGTTTGCAGTTGTACTGCACTCGCTAATTTGCTCATCTACAGCAGAGGTGTCAGGCGCCATTTTGGCTTTTTGCTTTCTATACATATAGGCATACAATTACACTTTAAGGGTCGTTTTCATTCAAGAAACAAGACGTAGTGTTGGCGGCATGCCGAAAGTGGACCATTGTTCTGCAATGTGACCCTGAGCGTAACATTTCACTTGCTCACCTCATGCATATTCAGTGTCGCTTACACATCATTTTGAGGTCTAAACATAATGTTCAGCCCAGTCTTTCATTGAGATAGCTCCGTTATTGCAGTGATCAGTTCTCCAGGCGGTTTGTGGGAAAGTAAACTTACAAACTGCCATCCACATGCCTTGGGGTCGCTCTGGCAATAAACGTATCTCACATCAACCACGCTGTTTCTGCTTATAATCACGATTTGTACCTCGATCCCCACACCACAGGTCCCACGGCCCCAACTATAATACCGGTGGCTGCTCTGCAAACGCTCCTGTTTGCTGTGCAAATGTCGCGTCTGTGCGCGTGTTACGTATTTCAATCTTTTTGCAAATAAATAGCCAATTCATCATCACTCTTTTAGTGCAAAATATGATACGCATTTTTCAAAACTTAACGCACAATAAGAAAACAGAAAGTGCAAGTTTTGATTTTTTCAGCGACATACCTCTATGCATTCCAAGTTTCTAGACTTGATATGCATCCAAGACGCGTTCTTATTTTTTTATTGAATAGAAGAAAGACTCGTCTAGGTCCGTGCATACGTGTTTTTGTTAATTAGCACGCTCACAGTTTTTAATATGTATTCAAATAGAGCCTTTTTTATGTGATTTTGAAGTCTCGTAACTCAGTTTCACATCATAACGCGGCAACGACATTTAAGGGCATGCTTGTGGTAAACATAGGAACTCAGAATACAAAATATTAGAAGTGCAACGCCAGCCGTTTTCTTGTAAACACAACTTGATTATGGTAAAATTTCTAAGAATTCCCTTAACGCGTTCTTGGTTTTCTCAGACAGCGTTCTGGCATCTGACCTAATTTTTTTTTTAATTGTATGCTAGAGGAACTGAGCTGGTTCACTAGAAGCGCGATTTTTTCGTACTCATATTCAGATTTGTTTAAAATATGTTTAAATCATGGGACTATTTTGAAGCTCGAATCTGTACGCAAGGAACCGGTTTCAAAGAAGGGGGCAGCTATTTAAGCAACGATTCTTTAATTAGTGCTTTTCTCGTTCTAATTAAAATCACTTCCTATAATTGTAATTTTTTTAAAGCATACTAATTGCCGTAAATAATAAAAAGAACCTATGTTGTAGCAGACGACGTGCACTTGCGCCATCTTTTGAAAGGTGGCTGAAATTCGAGGTTGAGAAGTTCAGGAAAAGTGGCGCTGGGGGGATTCTGTCCCTGATGCAGAGTATTCTTTTCTCAAATATTTCCTCGCGCTACTTCCTCGTTGTTGCAATGAGTAAATAATCTAGCAAGAAAAAGAAGAAAAAAAA
>JABSTQ010003129.1:0-48536 GCA_013358835.2 Ixodes persulcatus
AACTGTGTTATCTTGGTCCTACTGCAAAACCTCGGTGTTTTTTCTGTAGTTTTTGCCTGGTACTTGAGTTGGTCAATAAGTTAGATCCCACCGTTATCTAGCCCCTCGTAAAAGTTGGGGTCGTCTGTTTGACGTGAATGAGCGGCACGTCGAAATGAAATTTTGGTGCGAATAAATGGGAGAAACAGGTGTAAGACTGTGCCCTTTTTTTTAGATTGTACCTTCGAGAATACTTCAATGCCTGGAATAACTTTGAGCATGCACGCGCAGCCAAATCACGTCGGAAGACAGCGAATGAGTGCTGAAATCCGGGCATCGGAAAAACGACCGTTATCATCAATCAGGTGTATATTGGCGACGGCTGCAAACAAAAGCGTCGCTGTGGTCGGCATTCGCGATTAGTAAAACGCTAACTATGCCATGTATATTTGGACTAGTTTTCACCTTTATCGACGGAAATAAAAAAAAAAGCAGATTGAAAACTTTGATGATGTTTGTATAAGAGCGTGATGACCAAGAGCTTCCATCGTGCTTTTTACACGTACCATAAAAATTGTAGTTCGCCACTAACGATAAGTCGCGACGATTACAGCCGTTGACTGGACGAGAATCGGAATAACGCTATACACTCACTCCCGGAAAAGAACAAAAGAAGGCAGGTACGATGCCTGGACATACACAAGGCTCAAGCACCCACACCTCAGCGGGACGAAACTAATCAGGGAATCGATAATGTTCCATTTTTGATTCCCTAATTAGCTTCGTCCACTCATAAGGCGTCACCTGCCCCATGTAGCCTCCTCGCCCTATCTTTCCTATAATCCCTCTCTCTTGGATGGCTTTATGAAGAAATCGTGATATATCCATTCTTTTTAAAAAAATGCGTTTTTCACAGACTCAGATAACTTCACACCGAGGAAAACTCTGGTCGTGACGTCACACACAGAAATCAGAATAATGCGCCAACGATTCACCACTGCGGTAATAATCGAATTACTCGAACGAGTACAAAGTAGATCGGCTTATTTCGTCCTTTGTAATTAACATTGATAAGCAAATGCTAGAAAATCTACAACTAATGGATCCTTCTATTTTAATTATCGATCCTCAGAAGGAGAGTAGGACTGGCTTGGTATCCTACCGAAACATGCCGAATTGGCAGTTTTTTATTTGCCGCTCCTTGCAGAAAAAATAACTCGTCACAACGCATTACACCTTTATCCTGAATCAATAAGGAACATAGTGTACGCACTTTCTTAATATTCAAAAGCGAGGGGCCGATCTGTTTTCACAGTTGCCCATGGTTGACTGTAAGGGGACGCTATTGCTAGTGCAGTATTCCCCCCAAAAATCATATTGCATGTCTATTTTTTTTTTTTTGTGAACAGTATGTACGAGTGTTTTGATAGTATCGCCGTGGCAGGAAATTGTCTCCGCTGCTTTTGGCCGGAAAACGTTTCTCCTATATTTAGCGGGAAACATTTCTCTTCCTTCGAACGTTATGGTGTCTCAATACATCATGTGACACCAAGACTTCACGTGACGCGATGACGTTACGTGATATTCTGAGGTCACACGACGTGATGGTTGACGTGCAGCGTGATTGGGTGTACCGTATATTTTTGCGGACTCTCGTCCGCACTCGAGGCGTATAGTCCTCCCCTGGTACGTATAGTCTGCACGTCAAAACGTCTCACACTCGGCACGCGTTAACCACGGACCGCTTTCCTTACTCACAATGAAGCTCATACCATACATGAATCATAGCGAAGAAACTCTGTAATCTACAATACTCTGTCACGTCTCGTTATAACAAACTGTCTAGAACTAAGATATCCTTATATATTCCGCCTCTGTAGGCTGTCCACGCGACTTCAATTTTAATATTTTAAGCGTAAATAGTCGGCAGATTATTGCCAGGGAAATATGGAACTCTGTGTGCAGCAGATTTCGCATCGCATGGACTGTCGGCGCCGGACACGACCAGAAACCGTGATTTATTTTATACGGATTTTAATACGCTAATAATAATTGGTATTTTAGTCAGGCGGTTGGCACTTGAGAGTAAAAACAGGATCACTGCTCTTCAGTTCACATTACTAACTACCACAGTCAACGCTCCGATCCACTGGAACGAAGGAAGTAGCATCCCGAAGGTGTTTCATTATGGCTGATCCGTATATTTTCGCGCTTACTCTCAGCCATAGGTTAACTCTAATCACACGATGCCAATCACACGATGCAGTGATGCGCCAGTCATCCTGCACTTTTTTTTATTTTTTCTTGTATGTGACTGGTTTCGCTGTTGATAGGAAACACACAAAGACGACGATCGCAATAAGGATACAATTTGGGCTCCGCTTGACTGGCGTCAACGCATCGTAGCATTTGATTGCGGTCCGACTCGAAGAATAACGGAGTATATGAAGGACGTTTCGCCTTGGGGCTCGCTCCCATGCAGAGACGCTGATGACTGCGACGTCGCTGAAGCTCCTCGGCGTCCATATACCCGCAAGAGCCGAGGAGGGCGGTTCAGTACGGCTGCACTGCACGTATGATCTGGAGGGCCAAGCCCCACTGTCCACCTCATGGTACAAGGATGACGTGCTCTTCTACAAATTCCTCGAATCCGGTGGAATGGCCTACCCGTTTCATGGAGCTGATGTGAACGTAAGTTCATTGAATGCGTCTGTCTGTGCCCTGAACGAGGCGCGAGCTACCAATAAAATATACGTGCTAAGAAAAAAAAAAACTTTTAGACGTGAAATTCAACAATAATTAAATATTTAGTACCAAAGTGAAAAGTTTTGCCAGTTTGTTTATATTCAAATGTATAAAATCGCCAAAAACGGCAGAGATAAAGAAGAATGGATACAACACAGCACAAAATGAAACGTCTGTGCCGCATAATCAATAGTCCCCAGCCTAAAATTCCTTGATACTTCTTTTACAAGTAGCGGCAACCAATACAAATAACAAAGCACATTCCGTTGCAACAAAATGGCGGCATTCAGTTCAAACCTCAGCTGTGCGCCTCCATTCGCTTCTTAAAACCTGCACCGTCACGCAGTCGGCGCTTAAAAGAATGTCGCTACTTGTGGGAAGCTCATATTAACGCACACTACAGCGCACTACTGCAAAAGTAAACTCACACTGTACATTTACTCCTTACAGAGGAAAAAGAAAGAAACAATCAAACGAACCGAGCTGACTCGCAACTCTTTTCTTTTATTTTGTACTTTGTCTTCTTCTCCTACGTCTGAAACTACCGAATTTTCCGAATCACGTGCACCTATCTCCTAGACGCCAAGATATTTTGTTCTTTTTTTTTTGTGTCAGGTTGAAAGATGGTGTACTACTACACTTTTTTATAATTCCTGACGATGTGTTCCGCTTCAATAATTTCCCTAGAAGTTGATTACTGTGCCTACCTAAAATTGTGCAACATGGCAGGTGAACCTAACACCCACAATGACGGCAGTGTGTGCTCAATCGGACAGTGTATGAACAAATCGTCAGGAATTATAAAATCTGTATTGGTTCACCATCTTTGAACCTGACAAAAAAAGGACACATTTTCTTGGCGTCTAGGAAATAGGTGCGCGTGAATCCGAAAATTCGTTTTTTTTTTTTTCAGATGTATAAAAAAAGGCAATGTACATAAAAAAGAGTTGCGAGTCAGCGCTGTTCGTTTGAGTTTTCTTTTCTTTTTTGCTTGTAAAAAGTGAGTGTACAGTGTTAGTGCACTTTTTCAGTAGTGCGCTGTAATGTGTTTTAATATGAGCAACCAATTCGCCCAAGCTGCTAAGTTGTAGGAAGCTCTTATCTATGAACTTTACCCCAGCCCACTTAGGATTTGCGGAACATAAAACCATGATCCAAATATGCTGAGTGTCCCATTAGAATGGTGTACGATATACCGCTGAATTTCGGTTCCATGAACACTGGTCAGACGGGTAGGTGTGTCAATCATCATGCGCGCGACCAAGCGGAAGCCAACGCAGCAATCCCTCCTGGTAATCTCCATTTATTGTAGCCGTTGCCCACGCTTACCAGTTTTGTATGACGTTAAGATTCTAGTGAAGTATGAAAAAAAAGTGGGCCGGGAAGTCCACGAGGCGTTTGAGATTGGGGAAAAAGGAAATTAGTGCGTAAGCGAACCCCCCCTTGACCTCTCAGAAAAAGTTCGATTTTATCGAGGGATTTCATTGATATTTGTGACGAATACGCGTTCTACATCGGTCTCCACGATGTTTTTTTTTTTTTTCTAAATAAACTTCAGTTGCGAGTGCGCCTTGCGTTGTATCCACTCTTTTTTGCCCCTGTCGTTTTTGGCACTTTTATATAATTGATTAAATGTTTACTTGCAACCAAACGGCCGTCCACACACATATCACACCACTAAATCAACACTACGAACAGTACTGATTCAGCGTTGACTTGAATGTAACTAAGCGGTGACTTATCCCTCTACCACTAATATAGCGGAAAGCCAGCGCTGCATGAGCAAGGTCAGTGATATTCCCAGCACCGACTGATACCATCGAGGTAGCGCTGTAGTGTACCCAAAACATAACTAGAGGAAATACATCCTACTCCTCAATAATGCAATTGCCTGAGGGCGGACACCATTGCACATTTTGAATTGCTGGATGAGCAGCACCCTTGTGTGTTTTTTTTTTTCGCATTAAACAGGGAGTGGTGAGACCTGCCACCTATTGCCATATAATTCGCAGTTAAGAAAAATTCGCGCCAGTGGGCTAAGGGCGCGCCGCAGGCCATTCGGTTGATGCAAATGTTTGCTCAATATTTGTCGCAGCTTGTTCCCTAACATTTTTACAGCAAAAAGTTGTTTGTTTTATTACGGCGAGGCGAGACGTCCAAACCAAGAAAGAGAAATCGGCGCAGTTGGCGCGCCGTTCAATGCAAATTAGCTAAGTATGTGTGAACAGTAGTACGACTGAGTCTGCTCATTTTTCGTCTTAGCATTATCATTATTGTCCAAGCTATCAAGCAATCACTAGTTGAAAAAATTACAGCGAATGTTTCGATGCTCATAGTGACACCAAAAAACTATCTAGACGCGAGACAATTTATTTCAATATGAACGAGCATTATACAGCAATGCTCAGCCTTTTAATCACAGAAACACGACGCACAGTAACCAACTCGATTTGGCGGTATACTTTGTTCTCCACTAAAGGAGTATGGGGAAGAAATCCTTGCCTTTGCTCCCCTCTAAGCACGCCACGTAGTAGCAACGTCACGCTTTTTGCGCGGAGCCGTTGTGAGGTGGGCGTCCCAGGGGAATGAAGGGGCATTTACTTGAGCTGCATAAGCACTCCCCGCCTTTGCATGGGATCTCTATGCAATTGGCGGTACTTTGTTCGTATGCCTTTCAAATTCACAAATTTCGCTTAGCGATATACTGGCGATGACATCGGCATCGCCTAACTTTGGGATTGAGCTATTTTTAACGTCATCCGAGGCACCCAAAAGATTCTTCAAAATTCATTAATGCGGTCCTCGAGCTGCTCCTTAGAAAACTACTTTCCGATTCCACCGATATTAGAGAGCAGCTCTTGGGCGCTCGTTCCCGTGTTTCGCGGCGTCGGCGTCGCCGTAACCGCGCGCGTTGTATTAAGGGACGTCACAGAGCTATACACCAATTCCATTCCCGCTAAATTTAGCGAAGAAACTAAATTTGTGTATGTCTCGTTAATATAGACCCCGTTAATATGGATACCGCGCTATATGGACACCATTTTCGGGGAGAACACCAATTCAGTTTCGCCGCTAAATTGAGCGGGAGAATTGTGGGAGGAGTGGAGGGAATAGAAAAGGAGGATGGGGGAGGGTCCTCCGTACCCTCCTCTCCCCTCCTCCTCCTCATATAAATATTATAATAAATATTGGATTTATATATATAATTATATATATAATTTATATTATGTACATAGGAGTACGAAGTGTACATTTCTACATAGAGATATTTTTTCCTCAAATTCTTTAGCACCGTATATCGAAAAATGACGATACCTTAAGAGCTGGGCTCTAATTTCACATTACAGAGATCAGTAAACGTCTTTCAATATTTTCGCTGCACCAATTCAAGACGCATCTTTCTTTCAGCGGGAAGCAGTTCATTCGTCTTCCGCAGCTAACAGCGCTGCTGCCATAATCGCGTCTCGCCGTTTCCCAGTAGGCCTTAATTCCTCTATACTCATCGGCTAGCACCGAGAACTGCTGTCCAGAGTGCGACAGCTAAATGCGTCTGATACTGACATCACTCACGGCTCTCCGTCATTCGTGTGAATGCTGGAATTGGGGAGGGTGTTCCGCTCGCTTCCCCTGATCACGTGACGTCACACACATCCCTCCCCAAAAAGCTTCCCCCATGTGAATTTCTCTTTAGCTGACAGAGTGATCAAAGCTTCGTCTTGGTCGGTCCAATCCATCGCTTCCTTTTTTTTTTATTGTATCACCCCGCTCTTCAAGTATGCGTAAAGAGCCTGATCCCGCGGTACAAGACCGACGGTTTAAAACGTCGGTTGACTGGTCGAACCGGCACATAGCTTTAACTACTCAGACAGAACGGGGAGTATAGTATGGCACTGGGCGAACTGCGGCACGGCAGTGGAAACAAACTTTGTCATAGGATCTATGCTGCGCTCCGTTTTAAATCCGGCCTCAGCTGAAGCTAGTGTTTGATGGAGGAAATTAAGGAGGGCCAAAAATTAATTGTAACCCGCTCATCGTCTTTGTGCGTGCTTGAGATTCCCAACAAAACCTTCCACGTGCAAAGAAGGCCTCGTGATCCCGCCTTTTTTTCACTTTGCGTGATTGTTTTAGCCGTTGATGGCAAACACCAAGAAAACGTGCGCCGTGACGGTGCACTTTTTTGACGCCGCCTGATTGGCTCTCTTATTCCGTTTTCGGTGGCGGTCCGTCTTAATGTAAAAGGGAGTGAATAATACGATCAATTCAACCACTCCGGCGACTCTTAGGTATAGTTTACTGAAAAGCACCTGAAGGCTGGTTAACAAAGTTTTATTTGAGTGTGATTCGTTGCGTCGTGCTCGTTTACGGCAAGATAACACACCGGCACGTTGACGTAATCAGTCTGGATATTTTGGAACACTTCCGATTTTGTATAACTAGACTCCCGCTTTTACAGTATTTAATAAATTAAATCTACGTAATACTGATAGGTATGAGAAACGATCGCCTATAACAGGGTTACCAATAACAGCCGAAGAAAAGCCAAAACGAAAGTAAAGACGTTCTCTGCCCAGTGATGGGAGGGGATGCGGGGCAATGCGAATTGGAAGTTCTCTTTGTTCCTGTCTAACCACATGTGTGCTCAGAACTGTCGTGTTGTCCTAGGGTCTGTGTGAGCAAGCTGCAGTGGGAGGGGTCCTTTTCTGGTGTCGTGCCGGAGGCCGCATGAAACTGCCCCGTGGGCCGGATGCGGCAGGCGGGTCGTCGGTTACCGACATCTGGCCTACAGTATGACGCTTTCGGAATCATTTGAAGACTCCGGTTAATGGATGATGCCTTAAACGTTGGTAAATATATATGCAGATGGGATGAGAAAAAGAAAAATCAAGTTGAACAGATACCCTTGTTACACGAGGACTCTTAGCAGTCGTTGAGCCAACAAAACTAGACTCAATCGCGGGCTGCCGATGTTAGACGGCGGCGTCAACTGTCAATAAGCTGGCTAACGATCATTGAGATCGACTGATTTGGCCTACCTTAGTTAACCGATGGGGGTTGGCGCCAATCGAGCTAAACATGGCGGCGCCTGCCGCATTGCCGCCGATGGCATGGGCCAGAGAAGCACTTACTAATCCGGAAGATTGGGGGAGGTATATATATCTAGAAAGTATCGTAGTAGCAAAGAATCCGGAAGAGGTATGATTCGAAGCCAGAGCTGCTGCTAAAACCAACGTTACTGGAGCAAGCTCAGTTTCACAGCTCCCTATTCTCGCCAGCGGAGGCGAGTGGCCCAGGTGGCGGACACGAGAACTAGCAGCGCTGCAATCAGACCTTGCTTCCCTTTCTCGCGCGTCGTCTGCTACCACCGCGTTGAGAGCTTCCTTTTCTTTTTCTTTCTTCTTTTTTTTTTTTACTTCTATGTGTATAATAGCAAAAAACATTATGAAGATGAAGTGTAATATACCACACGGTTCAGAGTCAGCGCAGTTTGAGAGTTCTTTCTTTGAGTGTTGTAAAGTTATTTTTGTGTGCGTCTGTTTCCGTGCGCTGTGAATGTTAGTATGAATCACCGACTCGCCCAAGCTCAAGCTTGGCGAACTTGGCCAAGCTCGCCAAGCTCAAGCCTGGCGAACTATTCAAACTTGGCGGGCTAGACTAGAGCCACTAATGAGCTGCGCTTAGAGTATCGGGCCCTCCGTTCCCTGACATTGTTATGGGCGCCGCCATTTGGGTGCTTGTGCAGAGCAGACGCAACTGCCGATCGTCATGATTCAAAATTGCGACTTCCTCAGCATTAGATTCGGTGTTAGGAAGCTCATCTAATATTGCTTTGCTTCGTCGCGAACTGTTTAAACATTTGTGGAGGCCGGAAAAGCGTTTCCTATGATTTCAGATAAAGCTTTAGATAACTGGCAACCATGATTTTAAGCCACATTACGGCCAAGTGTCGTTACTCTGAAGCGTAGATAATTTAGTGGCACTAGGCTAGACAATCCAGAAGTAAGACTCGACTGCAGCGCTGCTAGCTCTCGTGACCACCACTGAGCGCACGTCGCAGGCGTACTTGTGAAACTGAGCTTGCTCCTGTAATGTTGGGCTAAAACGACGTCACTACGTCGTGGATGTTGGTGTCCATAAGACTGATATGGTTGTGATGTCGGTGCCAATTACACTTCCCTTCTGACTCTCTCGCTTGAATTCGTGTGCAACTTTCTTCCTGTCTTTTTAACACTTCTCTCTCTCTCTCTCTTCTCTATCTGTGAAACTGTTATTTATTATTTATTTACTTTAAAAATAAGAAAAATATAATATTTTGTATTGACCACTTGAAAGAGAAAAGTGTGCATTTAATTAATTTTTATCACTTAAAAAGTTAATGTGATATCAGTTTATGTTTCGTTTCGGTTTCAACTGGGATTGAAAGTAGGGGTCGTTAGGCCTATGTAACGTGTAACATGAGACAACTTAGTTTAGCTCAATTACAGTTGGAGATGCCAACGATCGTTGGCTCAATGACAGTTGCAAGTGCTCGGGTAACTATGATATAATACTCTCAGCTGTAAAATAAACAGTGCATACCAGAGGTGGGCAAATGTTCTCACTTAATTTATTCATCGGATTCGTGACCAAAATATTCTGCAGGTCCACACCAAACTAAACGCCACCACTTAGTTTCTCGAATATGTATTCATTGTCGGCTATTCAAATCCTAATTGGCAGTGTTGCGACTTTCGCCCGACTTGTACTCTGATCGCAAAGCCAATTAAAGCTTGCCACGTAATTCGAACGGTAGGCAAGAGAAAAGTTCAAACAGTGATACAAACAAACAAATATTTTGGCAATATAGTGAAAGCGCAGGGGAGCTGGTGTGTATTTACTATCTCGATGAATTAGTTGAGTTTGGGCTAAACACCTAGAAACACCAACCGTGGAAGAGGAAAAAAAGGCGACAGGAGGACAAAATCTCAAAATTTTGCCCTTCTGTCACCTTTTTCTTTCTCTTCCACGGTTGATGTTTCTAGGTTTCTCGCCGCAGTCTCGGGTAATTCATCAAGATGAGAATCTTATGACATCATTAAGTTTGGGGAGCACTGTGCATCAGCCTCAATATCAAAAACCCCAGCATAACTTGTTGCTTCCTAGAATCTAGATTATAGAACTGGAAATTTATCCGGATTCTGTCTGGATATCAGTTCTTCAGAAATCATACCTTTGCCTGCAATCTGGATTTAAAGTTTAAATTAACAATTGCAGTTAGATTTGCAAGCTCTATATTCAAGATAGTGAAAAGTTTTACTGGGGTTTTCGGTTAAGGACGTGCAAAATCAACCTATAAAACAGCAACAAATAGGAGCGCGGACAGAGCTAATGATTTCAACGACCACTTTTAGGGCGAAGCATTCTATATCGCATATTGTGCTTTACTGCGCACACTCTTTAATCGCTGTATAGTCTAAACAATAAAACCTTACTAACCGGCAAACTTTGCCTCCTTCTCACACTACATCAAAAGTAAACAAAAATTAAAAGTAAAGCTCCGAGCCAGATAATGTTACAAACACGAAGTTGTGGTTAATTCCTCTTGCCTTCTTGGAACAATGGCCTTTGTCCGCGATAATTCGAGGAAATTAAGCGGAGCCGTAGCGCTTTCAAACCCACAAGTGCATGACGACCTCCCGCCTGGGAGCAGTTGACAGGACACGCTAAATCACGGAGGCTTCTAACGCAAGAAAACTGCATATCAAGTGACGTCAGCGGTTTCTGCCGTAGCTTCAAGAACGTAAAGCGCGTTTTTTTTTTTGTTTTGGTTTTTTTTGGCACAAAAGGTAACGAACGAAGGATCGCTTTCTTGTTTCTAGTATAGATCCAAGTTTTATTAATTTTTATTTTCCCGAGATGAGGCTCACGGGGCTGAATAAACCAGAGAAGAGGTTAGGCTGTCCCGAGATGACGTTACTTGTACATTACATAACCTTACGAAAAGTTCAAATTTGGACACATTGCTCTGCTACAATTCTTAATGTTAGTTTGGTCGCGATGCTGCGTGCAATTTCGGTTGTTAATTAAAATGTCCCTGAAACCTATTGTGCGCGTCCGCTTTCTGTGAGCAACCTATGGCATCGCTGTGACCGAATACGCTCGTGGACGACTCAATTAAGACTAAACCTTGCGAATCGTGCCGCCGCGCCACCAGCGGCAATAATTTTCACCATGAAATTGAACCACGTCGCACACGGTTGGAGCTGCACAATGTTTCAGAATGTGCAAAGATCGGTGTACATAGTGCCTCAATGTTCATTGTTCATGCAGAATCACAGTCCTCGGATTGGCGTCTCAGAGACTTCTTTTGCTTCAAGAGTTCCGTGTTCGTGTCGCTTTATTTTTCAGTTGCAACGAAGCAACGGGACATCGGTGCTGCTAGAAAATGTGAACCAGGCCGCAAAGGGAGAGTACAGCTGTGAAATCGCCAGCGGTGCACCACATTTCCGCACAGTCATGGGAAACGGATCGATCACCGTTATCCAGAAAGGCATGCATTGTTCTGTTTTTTACGCCTAAGCTCCATAAACCTGCACACCGTCACAACGTGTTACCGAAAACCAGTTAGGTTGTTTGTTTATTTAGAAACAATTTCGGTAAATTGCTTGTGCAGTAGAAAAAAAAAACTTTACTGCTTCTTACCGTGGAGCCTATTTTGATATGAGAATGCAAGTTGTCGCGGCCATCGACCCACGCAACGCTTGGTTGTCATATCAGAAACTCGAAGCCCTCTCTCGAAGCAAGTCCAACGTCTTAGCCAAACATATTGCCAGTGACAGCTTAAAAGATGCAGGGTCTGGTCAGAAACTAGAATTTTACGATTGCTTCGCAGCAAAGGAAATGGTGATAGTTGCCGTTAATAACAAGGAAGAACGAATAACTAAAAAAAGCTCATAGGTAACGATCTCCGCTCTGCGCTTTTTTAAGGGGGACACTAAACAAAACAAAAAAAATAAAAAAATTGATTTTATTGAATGTTATATTTTCATCCACCAACATTTCATTAGTTTATACTCCATACTTAATTTTTTATAAATTATGTTCGGTCCACCGACGCTAAATAAAAGGCAGAGGTTGGAACACATTGAACGCAATTTTTCTCCGTTTCACTTTTTGGAATAAATTTCACTCTAGGAAAACTATCGTTTTTTTATTACGTAACTTGAATTCTTTTTATGAGAATTTTTTTTTTGTAATGGCAATTTAAGAGGAACATGGCAATGAGCATGCATTTTTTTTTATTTATCATGATTATTAACTAAATTTATGGACTAAGGATGGCAATCTAAGAAACATGTATTTGTGTTTATGTAGCCCTTTTGTCATAAAGGATGGTATACTATAAAAAAATATTTCATAGCTATTTGCTTTGAACCGTCCTAAAGCAATATAGCAGTTGAAAACTACGAATTTGTAAGTAATTTTAAAACGGTAGTTTCTCTACGCAGGCACGCCCACTTTCTTCTTTAAACATTTGCAATTTGTTTTTGTACTTAACCTAGGTTAACAAAATTTGGTGGAAACGTTCTCAACATCAACAGGAACAAGCCCTGTAAGTGGTTCCAACATTCACATTTTTTTCAGTACTGTCCCCCCTTAAGCTGCCATCTACTAAAGATGCATGCACTGTCGGAAATTAGGTGTTGAGAGTGCAGGGGGCTCAAGAGCGCCGACCTCTGACTGGAACGATTGGTGAGTAGACTCGAAGCTAGCAATTCCCTTGTCTCTACTCAGTGTAGGAACGGGTTGGAAGAGTGAGTCAAACTAAATTCATTCAGGCGCAATAGTGCGTTTGATAGAAATGAAGGACCGAGATTGTACGAGTAAATTCGTAAAAATAACAGCGTGGATCCACGTAAAATTTTGCTTGCGTCCTCTGCAGCCCCTGACATGAGCTCGGCTGACCTGCGACTGGTCAGTGTGGATGTCCCGCCGTACGCTCTCCTGGGAGGCAGCGCGAAGTTGCGGTGCCGCTTCGAGCTGGGCAATGCCTCACTCTACTCCGTCAAGTGGTACAAAGGGCATCACGAGATCTTCCGCTACGTCCCGAACGAGCAGCCACCCGAGAAGGTCTTTCCACTCAGAGGGGTTACGGTAAACGTAGGTGCATGCTATACTATACAACATAATATCGAAGAAACAACAATATTTGTATACTCGTGTTTCCCACGGGTATAGTGTTGCGACGGAATCGTATGCCTGTCACCATTGTTGAATCCAGGTCTGAGGATCACACTTGTACGTAAAGCGTTACAAGTAATGGATTATTTGTAATCAATTACATTTTACTGTAATTTTGTAACGCTTCAATTACTTTCTTTAAGGAGTATCGATCCTTGTAATTGAATTACGTTTTTGCTGTAATTGACTACAAAATTATTATTGCAATTTTTCTCAATTTGTTTCTTTTACGTTTGGGTGTGTATGGGGGGGGGGGGGGGGGGTAATTGTGCTGGAGTAACTGAGCTCTGTGCAACGATAATGCTTTTTTTTTTCGAATCCACTAAGCACGGGATCTCGAGGATTTGTAGGCCACTTTATTGTGCCTCGCTTCCTGGGTACTTTTTTTTTTTTTTTTTGGTACACCGGAGATTACGTTTTCGTATGAAAAATGACCTTATCCGGCCTTTTGTGAGTAATGTATTTAAACAACTCTCTTTTCGTTTTATTTCTTTTTCACGAGAGGGATTTGGTGTGTGCGCGTCACCCACTCAGCTATAAGCAAACACAGTGAATGTTTTTTTTTTTTTGTTTCTTTTTGGAACTGAGCGTTAAGGATTATGCTATTGTACAAAAAAAAAAGTTGAATGAAAAGTAACCGTGGGAAGTAATGATTCCTTTGGAATACTTTTTCGATTACTTATATGAAGCTGTAATTGTCAGTGTAATCAGTTGCTTTTTACAGTGAACTAATTGTAATTGTAATTGGTTACTTTTTTCAGTAACGTGTACAACTCTGCTGAAGATTCATTTCCAAATGTATTAGTCCACTAACTTAAGTGACTTGTGCATATTATTGGCTTACTCTAAGAGAGTCTTAGAGAACCGTTTTTTGGATATCAAATACGGTACGATGGGATGTCCTCTTCGAACTGCGCATGCGCGAGTCTTCTGATGTAGCATATGCGTACTTCATACAGGATGGGCCCATCATGCCGTATTTGAGGTTTCAAAAATGATTCCCTAAAACTAACTAAAATAATTCGTATTAATTGCCCACCATAGTTTTTCTTTTTTTTTAATATGTTTGTTTTGTATATTTGAAATATGGTTTTTATATGTATATTAATTGTTTAGTTTGATTGAGTTCACTCTTTAATTTGTGTAAATTGCTCTACATTACTGTCTGTTCTTAAACTAACATACCAACTAACGTTATAATTTTCAAAACTTCGTATCCATCCTATTGAAGTCTCAATAAAACTGGCAGTAATACTAAATAAATCAATACTTAATCCTGTTCTTTATAAATTCAACAAAAGCGGCCATAATGGAGTAAGTTAATAACAACGTATGATTAGAGCTTTATCCCTCAGCTGTTAGGTATGTTTTTATTAAGACATTTAAAAGTGCGCTGATGACTGAGCGATACAGGAAAATAAGTGTCACATGCGAAAATTGTTACTGGGTGATTAGTTTAATTCGCATAGATAAAGGCCGTAAACAGCACACTATAAAAACTTCGTTTCAGCTTCGGTCCGAGCGCGGCTGATGTTATGAGGCAAAAGGGCCAATCAAACAGCGCAAAATGCGCAGCGTCATGGCGTGCTCTCTGCGCTTGATAGGACTAGCTGGTGGAGGAGCACGCACAGAGAAACGGCGAATACCGGCATTGTCCTATCAACTGCGGAGAGCACGCCATGACGTTGTGTCTCTTTCGCTGTTTGATTGGCCCTTCGGCTCATAACATTGGCCGCGCTTGGATCGAAGCTGAAACAAAGTATAGTGCAGTCTGTGGAGGTGAGGTTTATCGCCAGGGGGACATTGAATAGGGTGCTCATCGTCAGAACACATCTCTTAATTAACAAAATACGTTAATTACCCTTCTAATTAGTGCAAAAAAACATATGGTTTAATTTAAAAGCCTACTGCCCGTCATTAAAACCACTAAATCAGTCAATTCAAGCAAGACTTGAGGCACGTGGAAGCGCGGGGATGCGCCAAATTTACTACTCCTGCGACAGGCACAAGGCGGGCGGTGCGAAAACACGGATTATAATCTTATCATCCACGACCTTAATCTCCCTAGATAACCTATAATGTTACAGCACTCGCCCACGAGAACAAAACCAGTAACAATACGGAAGCCGGAATGTCGTAATAAGGTTTAAATACATCCTTCACACACACAAAAAAAAGAATACACACACTTTTATTACAATATCAATATAACGGCGAGAGTACAAAGTAGAAATATATTTATAAACCGACGAGAGAGAGTTTGTGAATATTTTCTATATCTTCTTACTAAAGTTTCTTTTTTCAAGTATGCTACATCACAGTTAGGAGGCATATAAACCTTCATGTCTACATGGAGTGGCGTAAAATAAATAAAAAAGAATGGCTATAATACCAAGAAACAGTTGATTAGAAACAAAACATAAGAAATAAAACAAGTCTTATCAACGTAGTTTTAAGAGAGGGGGATAATGATGTCCCAATTAAAGTAAGGAGACATTCATATAATTGCCTCATTTACGTCGTGGGATGTTCTGACCTAGTGCGGCTAGGAAAAAAGGGCATTGTTCCCCGGAGTGAAATTAGTTCCTCTTTGTCTGTTTGTTGTCTTCAACACGTGATACTCGACACATCAGATAATCTTACCTTTGCTTCTTGGGTTGATGTACAAGAAAAAAAATCAAAATAATTGTTCGACTGCAGTGTGTAATGTTACAGTCGGAAAAATACACACAGTGTGGAAAGAAGCGAAAGCTCGGTCGAGTGAAGCGGGGGACTCAGTTCACTTGACCTCTTATTTCAAGTTCGTGACTGGTAGAAATACACAGCACATTGTTGTGACAGAGAAGAAGCGATCCTATGGGGACGTACGCGTGCGGTGTGCAGGCTTAGCTTTAGCTCAGTTTGACCCAAGGCGCGAATAAAACCGGAGGTCACATCCTGCAGCATCGTACCCAGGCAGCGCTCCAGAAAACGCTTAAGTTTTCCTAATTGTGGCCATCTGGGGATCTAACTTATAATGATAATAATAATAATAATAAAGTTTATTTCCCATTTAATACAGGAATGGAGGAAACAGGGTGAAAATGCTCCCTGCTTCCTTAGAGTTCCATATGACAGATTGAAAGACAAAGCAACAGCAAAATATCAAGATTGTGTACAAAAATAGATTACAACCTATCGCAGAAAACCAATATATTCACTTCAAATAAGTAAATAAATCTTGCAGACATTATATCGACGTTTTTGTTTAAGGGGAAATTTAGTAAAGTAGGTAGCATATACTTTAGAGACTAGACGGAATAGTTGTTCTGGCAAAGGGGCACAGCCCAACGTGCCGCCGAACGAGTTGGATAGGAGGTAACATGTGCCCTTAGGTTAGAAAGTTTGGCCAGAATATCTATGTTTCTTTCTTTTTTTTTTACTTTAAAGTTGACCATAAGTTTATACGTATACATATCGAAAACACGCAATAAATTATATTTTTCAAACTAATACTGACTGCTTGAAATATAAATATTCCCAGTGAGGCGGACAATTATTTTGTAATTATGTAATTTTTGTAGATTTGAACTGGTGGTTGTACCCCGAACCAGGTGGCAGTAGTTTAAGTGGAATATAAATAGAGTTTGATACATAAGTTATTTAGCACTGTTTGGTAAAATAAAATGGTTTCGTGAGACTACTCCAATGACCCTGGACAATCCAGGAAGTATATAATTTACATGGTCGTCCCAAGACAAATATTGGTTAATTTTGCGCAGTTGATAAGCTCATCACTAGTCTTAGCCGAAAATGAAAGGGTTCTATCATCTGCGGATATAACAAATTTTGTAAGAGCGAATCTATGTTAACAATATCGTTAATATAAATTTTAAATAGCAAATATCCCAAAAACTCTCCTGATGTACTTTGGAGAAAACAGACTGTTGTAATGAAAAACCCTTTAAATAGACAAACTGCTTACGATTACTCAAATATAACTGAAGCAACTTAAGTTCTTGACCCCGAATTCCATTAAGATATAGATTTTTAGCAATAAATTATGGTTTATATAATCAAATGCTTTCGTAAAATCAATATATACGGCTAAAGCAATCTGGTTTGTCTCAAAACTCTCTAAAATAAATTATTTTTGTTCTAGTAATGCATGATCTGTCGAACGATGCTTCATGAACCAAAATTTATCTTTAGTTATTACACGATGCTTATTAAAAAAAAATTAGACAGACGAATGTGAATACGTTCTTCTAAGCCCTTAGAACAGTGGTTCTCAACCATTGACGATTCGCGGACCCCTTGTTGATCGACGAAGATGATGGAGGACCCCGTTCATGAAGGGAAAGGTATAGGTTAATTATGATAATTCTTAAATAAGTGAATATAACTAAAGGCTGGTGTGAAGTAGACTTCTCTCAATGACATACAGACGAAAAAACTCACCCGAAAATTGGAACGCTTCTTCTCAATCGGATAAAAGACAACTTTTATTGCCGGGCTTGACTGGCGAGGCAGGGCTTCGCGGACCCCTAGAATGCCTTCGCGATCCCCAAGAGGTCCGCGGACCCCCATTTGAGGACCACTGCCTAAGAAAATCCTGGCAAGCTAGATAGAGGTCTATAATTATTGATGTCGTCCTTGTCTCCCTTTTTATAAAGTACAAACACTCTAGCTTTTTCCATAAGTCGCGGAAATACCCCAGTTAAAACAATCATGAATTAAAAATGTAAGTAAGGAAAGGAGTGATCTGCGGTAAAACATACTCCACCGGCCGTATCTGCTTACAATCGGCATCACAACTATGGCTATTTTTTTTAAATTCCATAAAAAGAGTAGACACCTCTGCATCAGTAACTGGCAATAAACAATGTAATCCCTAGTTTGTAGAGTTATATTATCATACGGTTTCTCTACAGTTGATATGAGGCAAATCAACAAACCTGTCATTAATTGCGTTTGCCAGTTAGTTTCTCCCTGCAGAAATAAAGCATTCTACTCGATGGGACGTTTTGCCCTCTATAACTGAATTTAAATTCTTCAACATAAGCTCAGAACGGCCTACAAAGTTTCTAAAGGATTCATGATGATAACGCTCCCTTGCTTTTCTCAGGGCGTTTGTCATTTGATTACAGTACGATTTAAAAGTCCGAAGGTCATTGGGATCTCAAGTTTTCGTGAAGTTTCTATGTAGCGCCTTTTTAACATTCGTATTTTCAAGTAGATCTACAGTTATTCAAGGTTTCCGAATGCGTTTCTTCACTTTAATTAGTTTGTAAGGAAAATTACTCTTATAAAGGTGTTTAAACCGCTCAAGAAATAATTGTACGCCTCATCGAGATCGCTCTTTGAGAAAATATCATCCCAATTTGTATTTCCCACACATTCTGTGAACAGATCTCCAAACCATCCGGCGTAACACACTGGACTTGCGCAGAAGTTATTGGAACTTTCTTCTTTATGTTATTCATTTTGACGCACATAAAAATCGGAAGATGATCACCGAGGTCATCATCTATTATTCCAGATCTTATACGACTTTCTTCGTAATTTGTTATAAATCAATCAATCAAGGTTTTTGAGGTAACATTAACTCTGGTTGGAGAGTTAATTACGCTACGGCAACCATTTATAGGTATTAAAGTTTGCAACTGCATTTTTGAAACAGTATTACTCAACATGTTCACATTAAAATCGCCAGACAAAGCACCTGCAGGGGGGCGGCAAATGACCGAAACAAAGTCGTTTTTGGTTCGCAATGATAAAGCTTCGTAATCTTTAGCGATCACGGTAAACGAAGGCAGCAACTCGCAATCAATGCTTTCTTTAATCAAAACTGACACACCCTCCTTTCCTTGGGTTTCACAGCGATTGATAAAAAAATTTAAAAAAAACATTCGTAGAAAGGCGATCTGAAAATATTGATATGTTCCGTGTACCAGGTTTCAGAACGCATAATAATCTCAAAATAAAAAAGCTCATCAAAAAACAAAAAACAAAAAACACACACTCAAGATTATCACTTTTATTTTTAGCTGATCGAATATTAATATGTAAACAGCGAGTTGATAAAGAAAACTCTTCTCCAATACGAGCTTGAAACACAGAAGGCAATAGATATTCCGAGACTGCCATATCAAAAGAAAGTATAAAAATAAATAGATGCAGAAAAACGGTGCACACACCAATCGCTCAGCTCATGTTTGACAGGTCGTGTTCGCTTGATTGTTTTGGCAGGGTCACCGGTTTTCCTCCTGACAATTATGTTATCATTTCGGCACCAAACATACTGAAAATTGTGTTCACTTGCCCATTGTTTCGTAGCCCACAAGAGCGCCTTATCTTGACGAGTCATATTTTCATGAATATACTCGTTATCGTTGGGGCGTTTAAGGTTACGTCTCTTGTCCAGCCAGCGATCGCGAGGCTGTCATTGCGCGAAGTGCACAATCATCGTACGGATCTTATCTGGTTCAAGAGGAAGCCTGTGCATTGAAACAATTTCGCATGGGACAGGAGTCGGGGACAGCAAGTCTTCATTTGCGGTTTGTGGGACCCCGTGGATTTCCAGGTTTTGTTTACTATTGTGCCATTTCAGTCGATTCAGCTCCTGTTTCAATTCAGCAAGTTGTCCTTCCGTCCCGGCGTTCTCGATTTTTCCACACGTTTTGTTAAACTTTTTTATGTCTTTGTCATGCCCACCAACACTATTCAGTAGTTCATCATATTGGTCTGACATGTTTTGAACGAAAGTTTCGAAGACGGATACTGTTTCCTTCATACACAACAAGCTGTTCAGTTTCAGGTTCATGCTTGTGAGCAAGCTGGTCATATCGATTTCGGAGTCTTTCTTAGCCTTCGCGGTGTCTAATTTCTGCAGCTGCCCATAAATATAAATTGCTTAATTTTCTGCTGGAACAGGAACGAGGCTCGTAACTAAAATTTAAAAAAAAGTATATTCACCATAATAATGCATTCAATGCAAATGTGCAAGAGCTGGACAAGAATAACGATAATATCCCTGCAGAAGATCATCAAGGGTAACAAGGGAGACAGTTCTTTGTGTTCCTTTTTCTTTTACTCTAGGGATTATGATTCTTATATTCACCAGCTCCTGCGCTTTACCCGCGTCTCCCTTTTAATATTAAAAAGGCTTGTCCATTCAGTCTTTCAAAACTGCCCGCGCGCCAGTCTCTCCACAGAGCACTTCGGGAGTCAACCTCCCCAACTGAAGATACTTCTTGATTGTTTCGTCTTCAAAATTGATAAAATTATGCATCCCAGAAAGCTCAAGCTCCGTTAAATTGTGACACCAGCATTGGAATAAAACGCAAAGATTTGAGAAAAAAACATTATCTGGATCAAAGGATAATCGAAAAAATACTTCATTTCTTTATGAGCCGCCGTCCAAATAAGCCTAACATCGTGAAAACAAGAAGTGACATTGTGAACGCCCGTAATATTTATATTGGTGAAAAAAAAAGCCCATTGGTAATAAAAAAATAGAGGATAATACTTTCGGTTTTGCTGACAAGTTGTTTTCTCTAAGACAGATAATACAGACGCCCACAATGTCATTTACTTTTTTCACGATATTAGCCTTAGGTAGACGTCGGCTTATACAGAACATTCATTTTTCTCGATCAATTATTTTTTTTTTTATCCAGGTAACATCATCTCAAACTTTCGCGCTCTCTTCCAACCGCTTACGTCACATTCTAAAGGATGTTTGAGCTTTCTGCGATGCGTAGTTTATTTCCCCGGGCTGAAAAACACGGTTCTGGTTTTTGGGAAGTCCCCGTATATACATATAAGTAGGTGAGGACACGCCACACGGCGAACGCTGAGACGCAATCGACCCGATAAAGTCCTCTTGACGCGCGTCCGAGTAACCTTAAGCGACAGCGTCTCCGCCGCCCAAACTACGTAATATAGAAAACAAAAAAGTGTCTCGTGCCTTTGGCACCCGGGCGGGCGATTTTTTTTCCGCTCGAAGCGTCTGCTTTGACCTGGACGGAATCTGGCTTGAACACCGAGCCAGAGAACTCTCCGCTTCAAGACGTTCATAAGACTGTTATGCCACCGTTGAGACACAAATCTAGAGTCAGTGACGAAGCACTATCTAAGCGTAGTACACAGTTGGGTTATTTGGTGATACAACTCGGATAAAATTGAGCGTAAAAACGAAATACAAGTCAAAGAAACTGCACAGACCAATCGCTTGGTCAGCCATATTCCTTTGAATAGCCCTTTGTTTTTGTTCGCGCTGTTTTTTATTTCTAGTTTCTAAAGGCTCGTTCAAACAGTTGAGTTGGAGTGTGACTGCAACTACTTGCTCTTAGTTAAGACTGCTTGCGTCGAGCAGTTGCTATGGCGACCCTTGCGACGAGCCAATGGGGAGACGCTGTGCAGCGAATCGCAACGCAGCGTAACGCAGTCGACACAGGTGTGTGAACGAGTATTAAGCAACTGCGGTGACGCAAGTTTCAAGTTCTACGCATCTTGAGGCACCCAAAACAACTTTAAAAATAGAACGTCTCCCACAGGGAAGCATGGGAAACCGGTCGAGCAACACGTTGCCATTAACCGCCTATCGAGGAGACCTCTGGTGTGCAGCGCTTGCAACCAGGGCGGCGAGACGTCCTGGTTTCGAGTAAAATTTATTTTTTGACACGCGTGTCCCAACCAGACTGTTAAAAAAATATATTTTCCTTTTTAGGGGTCTTTCACGGGCGACTCACACACTTGCGTTGAGTATGACCGAGTGCGGGGGTTGCTATGGGAACAGCTCCGCCGGCTCCAACAAAGCCGGGTAAAACCTGGTTTTGTTGGAGCCGACGCAGCTGTTGCCACGGCAACGCTCGCACTCAGTCATACTCAACGCAACTGTGTGAGTCGCCCTATACCTGGCAGCTGCGACTCGCGTTGCGGCCCCGCCTATAAATATAACTTACACCGTGGTATGAGACTCGCCACTCACACTCTCTGCAGGTTGCCGAAAGTGATGTGTCATCGGTGCTTCTGGAGCAACTGACCTTGTCCAGCGGAGGTCCATATCGATGCGAGGTCTCCGGCGGCGCTCCTTTCTTTCACCAGGTTTCCCGTGAAAGGGACCTTAACGTCATAGGTAAAGTAATGGGCTTTGTCCTTGTATGATTCATGGCACTACGTTTTTATCCTTTTTTTCTGTTTTATGGCTCCTCGTATTATTCCACTGCCCCCCCCCCCCCCCTCCGCTATGTAATGGCCGAGTGGGATTTTTGTGGATTACTGGGGTTCTTGAGGCTGTACCGTGTGCCATGAAAGCTTACGAGAAATAAGAGCATCAGATAGCTGATTCGCACGCACAACACAATGAAATCTTATTTTTAGAGTCCGAACTTAGTATTCAATAGAAGTGTTTGTCGGGGCAACCTAACCGTGGCCGATAATTCAGCCGATCCTCTACCAAGGCATTTAAGGGCCTTAGAGAAATCAAATAAATATTCCGAGCGTTTTAGCTCAGACTGACAAAACTTCCTACAATTTCTGTATTCGAAGTATAAATACAATTTTCTCGGGACCAGGTTACTCGTGGTTGCGAAAGTCAGAAAATGCGCGATACTCGCTAATTAGTTCGCTAAATATTTAAAATTAAGTTATTAACTTTTTAATAAGTGAAAATCGAGATTAGGTTAAAACTTGAAACTTTCTGAGCCTCATTGAAAATCTCTAAATAAGTAATTTTCAAAACTACTTTGAGCACGTGGGACGCATAGTAATGCACTAAATTTACCACTCGTGGAGCTGTCACAAGGCTGGCGCTCTGATAAGAGACGGAAAAATCACGCGGGCGCCATATCGCAACCGCTAGCCTTGTGCCGTCTGCACGAGTGGTAACTTTAGCGCACTACTACACTTCTCACGCGCTCAAAGTGTTTCAAAAATTATATTTACAGGATTTCGATGACGCTCAGCAAGTTTCTAATTGGTACCAATTATCTATTTTGACTACTTAACAAGTTATTTGGTTATTTGTAATTAATTAGCGAACTAATTAGTAAGTATCGCACATTTTCTGACGTTCGCTACCACGAGTAATCCGCCCCCGAAAACTATATATTTTTACCTCGAATACACTAATTGTAGGAATTTTCGGCATTCTTCACTGAAACACCCGGTACATGCCACACACGAATAGAACGGCAAACCTTAGACGAATCCAACATCGTAGGAAAGCTAGACAATCAAGAAAACATATCCAATCTCAAAGCGCGCACAATAGTCGTAAGCACAGCTTTCTGTGAAACCAGAGCTGGATAGTCAAAACTGTTCCAAAACAAGATGTTCATTGCTCTGGACCATTTAAATTTCGAGGGCATTGGTTGGACAGGCCACATATGCAACAAGGTGCTTTTTTTCTCAAAATAATAATGAATTACTAGAACTGAATTACTGCCAGATGGAATTACTGCAATAGAATTACTGGCAGACTAATTTTTAACTCGTCTCTTTTTATTTTTGTTACCTTTTTCTTTCACCCCAGTGCCAGGGGACGTAATTACCACATCCGGTATGTTGGGCGAAATGAACTGGACATTAAAACCAGGAGAGAAAAAATATATATACATATAGGAGATTTAAAAAAAAAAAGTATCAGTCCGAGTTGCGGTTAGAGCATAAGTAGTTCGCGTCTCCAGCTCGTTGCTCGCGCTCCCGCGGCGGAAACGGAAAGCGGTCTAGTGAGGGTACCCCGGTTTTCGTATTCAGTGGGAACGGTGGAACTGCTCGCGATAGTGGCTAGCGAAATGTCATTTCCGAATCCAAACAACTCTTCACTGCCTCTATGTAGTACTGCAGCCGGTATAAAATTGCATCTCTCTAGAGAGTTTCAGTCTTGCGTATAAAAGGAAACGCAAGCACTGTGCGTCCGCGGTAGTGTTGCGTCACCGCAATTTGGTGCTCCACGCACGCGCAGTTTGTAACACGCAACGCTGACGCAAACCCGCAGTGCTTGCATTCACTCGTAGACTCTATACTAAAACTCACTACTATCACCGGTTTCCAACGCCAACGAAGAAGCTAAATGTCCTAAAAAAATATAAATTAAAAGATATATCTTTTTTTTTTTGGGGGGGGGGGGGGAGGGGGGGGGGGGCATTTGGTTTGGAGCGATTAGCGGCGATTTCGGAAGTTTTGCTAATTGTCAAAAGTCGCGACTTTTGACAATTGTGGGTAAAGCGTATGTTTTACCCAGAATTAATGTAATATTACCTGGATTTTTCAGATGAGCTAGAATGTTTTTATCAATTTTAGACTATTTGTTTTATAACTCGTTAATTAAAAATGCTACAATTGACACCAGTCATGATAATTTGCGTGATTGTCATGCTTGTTCGTGCGTCTTAAATTAGAGCATAGCCAAAAAATATTAGAAATTGAAAACCACGTATTGAAAGATCTTAATGCTTAATAAAAAAATGCGGCAATCTAGGCCCCCAATAAACGCCACGATACCAAAATTCGCCATTTGACCATAAAAACCTTTCTGAAAAAGTCGCTTTTCTTTTTACACGCGGAGAACTCTGACATCGTTAGGAAGACAGACTAACAGTCAAACACTGGATGCAATATAAAGTTCTATGCGCCCCGCGTTTCTTTAAAAAAAAAAAAATAATACACTTCTGCAGTCTGACTTAGATTTCGTTTTTGAGCTTTTGTTTTGAGAAAAGCGTTTCTAAGTATATATGTTTTGTGAAGATCTTCTAAACTCAACACCAGTGGAGATATTTTGTAGAATTTGAATTTATTATGTAATTCTTGTGCTGGGAATAGTGTTAAAGCAATTAACCTTCTAAATACCCCAAAACCCAATAAAATACTTGCAATTCATTATTTTACATTACAACTATTTGAGCGAGGAAAGGCAGCAAGGACACAGAAATATCAGGACTGATTTATTTTCAACAAATACGATATTCTGTGTTACCTTTAAGTTATATAAAATAACTTAGAGCCTGTAACATAGCATATCGTAATTGTTTGAAAACAATCAGTCCTGATATTCGTGTGATCTTCCATTAAAGACCCTGTCATTAAAGGGACACTGCACTTTCCAAAACATTTAGAAGTGCCTGAATCGGACATGTGGGTTTTTAAATGTAGCTTTCGCGAATAATTTCTTTAGCATAGCTACGCAGTAAGACAGCGCTTGAATTATAAGAAAAGGCGAAATTAGCAGCTATGTTGAGAAATTTAATCGAAAATAAAATTTATTTTCGGTTTTGTTTTTGTTTTCAGAATGAATAAGTGACTTGCGCTCATGACACCGCAGCTTCCTCGTATGATCAGGAATAATTTGTGTCGCCCATTTAAACGTGAACTCTAGATATGCTCACCAACTGTTATACCGGCATGAATCTCTGACAATAACTGTAACCGCCATTTTGAAAAATAAGTTGCGCCACCTATAGTGAATTTGAGTCGAGAATAGCAGAGCGACGTTTTCGCACATACCGGAAGTTCCGCCATTCAGAATAGGACGGCCACGTAGAGAAGCTCTATTTCGAGATCAGCGTCACGGTGACGTCAACATAGAAGCCAATTTATAAGGTCTCACATTGGAGGAAGGAGGCGCGGATCGCAGCCTAATCTCTTAATACGTCCCTCTGTACTCTGGAAAAAGGCGCGAGACGAAAAAGTTGACATAACTTATTTTAACAGTTGTATCGCATTTGTCCTCGCTGCATCGATATTGTAGTAATTCGCGTTAGATCATAAACAACTTTTTTAAACGAACCCGCTTATCCCTGAACATAGCCTGTCCGCCCGTCCGTCTGTCCTTTAAGTTTAGCAGGGAAATTTATGTCACATAACGTCAGGGTATCACCTTATACCATGGCTTGACTCCGTGACGTCACGCGCCTTGTGATTTCAGATCACCTGACTCATAGTATCGCGGGCGACTATAGCTTGAACTTGGGACGTTGATGCCCATGATAAAATGATTGGGGAAATCGGCGTCACATGCAACGACGGAGTGTCACGTCAAGTCCCTTAGTACCGTGATGTCGCAGTGCCAAGTCTTAGTACTGCGTGATATCATTGCATTACTTGTCGTCAAGTCTTGTGACCTAAATGTTCCCTCTAAATTTAGCGGGGAAATTTATCAACAACAGACTCTACTTCACTTTCCGAAAGGAATGTGTAATGTCTCCTAAACAAATTTTAACAATCACTCCTCGAATACCGACTTCCATGCATTACACAACATGAGTGAAAAGGAGCGATGGATATTTGAATCGATCGCATACACCGGTTTCTAACCTATCGAGCTAAGACTTGGTACAGAGGTGACCTAAGAATGTGCATTAAGTGCATAAACTTTTCACTGAATGAAGATACTTGAGTAATGATTTAAAAATAGAAAAATGAAAATTCCCTTCTACGGCGTCCCTCTGCTTACGAAAGGCATGTGCTTGACGCAACAGTCCACATACTTTGGCTGTCCTCTCCGAGTCGACAAGTGTCGACTCGGAGAGGACAGTCGGGGGTGGAGGCACAGAGTATCGCATTTTGCACTGTCAGCATCGGTGACGACACTAGTGCCATCGGTGCCATTGGAAGTTTCCGTCACCGTTAAATCGCCTCCCCCAGCGCGAAATTGTCGGGGAGCTGGGAGGTTGGAGCAGAAACTCTGCCCGGAAAGGTCTACAGAACTCTTTTGTCATCTGGCGCTATACGTGCCACAATACTTTCACTTGCTCATTTAGAGCTAAGCACATTGACGATGCGTTACGTCCTAAAAGAACCCGGATGAATCTCGCATATAAGAAAATGCGCGGTAACAATCGGGGAGTGCCTAGCAGACGAGGATGTGTAGCCAAAAGTAATTATAACAAAACCAGACCGCCATGTTTTTTTTTTTTTTTCTCGTCTCGAGTTTATTACTTATTTTTATTGTAAATTTCGTATTATAAATAAAATATGCACTTATAATTGGCACAAAAAAAGAAGCGAATCACTTCTCCCTCAGAAAGATCACACTATTTCCGATATCGATGGAAGCGCCCGTTCAGGACGCCTCCCATTTTACGTGCCACCAGTTGTTGTGCCAACCAGACGCCTTTTCGAAATTAGACGGACCCCTAAGGTAGTTCTAACGTTCTTGATTACTACCTTTTTACTTAGGTAAATGTGTTGAGTGAAACTTGGTGCACTATAATGGGTCCTCCGGCGTTTTCTTCACAGCCCATGATTTTCTTAAAAATATGCTAAACACACCAGCGCACTTCGCTGAAATAGTAATCCAAATATTTAAACCAGCTATTTGTTTTTCGCGGTGTTACTTAATTTATAATTTTGGTCCTCACCGTGTTTTTCGAAGTAAAAATTTCTACTGACAACAATAAAAAAGTGACGACAGCGGAAGGCAGGGGTTCACTCTTTGGGCCGTAGAGTTCGTTCCCAACGAATTACATTCAGTTTCATGGTGTCAAATGAATGCTATTGAAGCTCGCTTCTGCACCCATTCAGAAGTAGATAAGAAATGCTCGGCATAGTTCAATTTTAGACTGACCGCTTGACCTGCAAGTTCCCCTTCCACCGACTTCACGGCACTCAAAAAGCACCGGTATATTTAAATGTTGCGGTTGACGTCATTCTCAATTGCTGATTTCACCAATCCTAATCCGAATTTAGCGATACCGAATAGATTACCGGAAATGTTAAAAACCGGTGAATCCTAAGAAATAGTCAGTTGAGGCAGTTCGAAAAATCGCCAGAGTAGTTCCCCTCTAGAGGGGCTGCGCAAAGATATTGCGGGAGAATGTTTTTCACTTTACACCAGCTTACTCGCACAATTGGAACCCAAAAATACTCGAAGGCAACGCCACTGACCATGAAGCGTCTTCTTCTCGGTCGGATTTCAAGGATAAGAGCGGACCTTTCCTTTCAGTCTGTACTTTGCAAAACTTGATGGCGAAGCTACGGGCACAACGCCATCGATACGATTCCGGGAGTGCGTAAACAGGCTTTGCGATCCTCGCCGTGACGATATTTTAATGCGACTCACACAGTGGACACGAGCAATGCGTAGGCATTCGATTTGGCTCGTGACAATTGATGCTTCGACATACATTTGGGTAGTGGCTCCTGCCCAATGGCAGGGATGACGGAAATAACCGAACCTTAACAATGCCTGGAACTCAGTTCGCAACCTGTGCTTTGCAAACCCCAGCGCGTGGCTATGTTAAAACATTGGCAGCCTATAATCAGCTACAGATTTCGTGGCCTCGTTTTTCTGGCTGCGAGTTAAGCGGGTTAAATGTACTTGCTTTTGTCGGATTTTGTCTGCGACTGCTAATACGTGGATAAAAAACACAAAAAGCTCTGTTTCCTGGGTTATAAATAACACGGTGTTGATTCTAAGCTGTATTTATTGGAAGTACAGAAATTGTTCCATCGCCCCCTTAACAAGCTTCATGTTGAAGCAAAGTTATGAGCTCCGAAGTTTGGTTTCCTTTGGCCTTTAATGCACATTTGTCTGCCACCTCTATACGAATTAAGTCTTAGTTCGATACGTAGAGAAATTGACTTATGCGGTCCTTTCAGACATCCAGTGATCTCTTTGACTCACGCTTTAATACTTTGAAGATAATGATCGCTGGCAATTTGTGTTTAGTAAAAAGCACTTTATTAGATAACTGCCCTGTTCAAGCAGTCTCAAGATATGCTTTATTTATGGCCTTGTCCTTCTAACCGTGCTGATACTGTACTTTATGGTTTTTCGCAGCTTTACCGGAGGAGGGCCCACGAATAAAAGGGGCTCAGACGCATTACGACATTGGCGACACCGTTGGCGTCAACTGCTTTGCTCCCGCGTCCAAGCCAGGGGTCAATTTTAGGTGGTTCCTCAACGAGCTTCCTGCGGAGCCGCCGAAATTCGACATCACCAACTTGTCAACTCTGTACGACGATGGGCTCGAGTCCTCCGCCAGCAGAATCCGCTTCGTCATCAGCGAGGAACAATTTGTGAAAGGAACCGCGTCGATCAAATGCGTCGCCGAGATTCCCGGCATGTACATGAGGGCCTATGCGACGATCATCAGGCGACGATCCGACGGTGTCGGCACGAGAGCTCCAATTAAGGCTGCTGACGATGACTGTCTCAAGAAGTTGATCTCGGTAATTAGGAAAGTATGGGCTACTTATCAGTGAACTCTATTTTACTCTAATCCTCTTCCTCGCATGTGAAACGTTAAGATGTCGCATTCACCGGTTTGCCTCTGATGTCAAATGCAATTCTGGGTTAATAGAAGCATTATCTCCTTGTAAGTCAAATAATAAACATTGAAGGTAAAACGCAGTATGCATGCTCGTAGCTGGATTGTCAAGTTTAAACTGCCTTTTCACTTCAAACCCCAGAGGCAAAGTGTTTGGTTTGAAAAACTTGTTCCCTAAAGGTGTGCGTGTGTTGTGTTTGTGACCCGATAAAAGTTATGACGTTCAAGCAAGCAGCAAGGCCATCGGACATCGCCGATGTTGGTTTGGAACGTATGTGATTACTCAAAATGTTATCCCATTTTGGTTTTTAAATATTATAACACGGTTACGTCTCGTTAACATTTGTGGTCGTCTTTATAACTCATTTACCGTTAGACAGCTGAGCGTCGGGCAACACCCTACTAAAATTGTTTGAAATGCCAACAGGATCCCAAGTATGAACCGTAAACCTGTTCAAAGTTGCGCTCAGTGTGCAACCTAACTGCTTACAGGTTTGATAAAAATGCTCATCGGTTTGGTGGAATTGCTCACCGGTTTGGTCAAGCTGCCGACAGGTACTAATAAAACACTTTCCTGTGTGAACGAAGCAAGAGTCAAACCAGTTCACACTGCACAGTGGCCTGGCGAACCAGTTTAAAATCGCTCACTCGTTTGGTCAAAGCGATCAGCAGATTGATCAAACCTGTTAGCAGTCTGGTTATACCGCTGCTTCGTCGCCAGGTGAAAGAAAGAAAACAGGCCCGATCTTGTGAACTCTTTGTTGGGACATGAAGCCGTTTCGACGTGCGATGAATGCGCTTTGCCAACTTCCTGCGACCGGGCTCTCAGGAACGTACTGCAAGGTAAGTTCTGTTTGTGCTTGTCGTCACTAGTCTTTGTCACCCTACGACGAACGGCAGCGTACGCTAAAAGTCATCTGAGTCAATTCAGCGCAGTATACGTAACATGTGACCAAGCATCGCTGTTCCTTACCCGGAATGCCATACGTAACACTCTCACGGCTTTGGATTGGCTCCGATGGCCTGAATCGTCCAATGCGGCCCTTCGTAAGGTGAAAAGGAGTATAGTATTTTTTGTATGATATTGGAGCACAAAATACCACGGGTGTCTTTCCACTTGTTTGCGTCCGTGTGCGTTCCTTCGAGTGTTGCGGACAGCACGTCCAGCAAGCATACGAACCCGTTGTAGCGGTTAACGTGATCTGCTGCGGGATGGCGGCTCTATGGTTCACATCCTCGCGCAGCTCTCTCGATCGCATTTAGAGCTCCAGAAGTCAAGCCAAAACAATGCCGCTCCTCTCCGCAGCAAACTTGTTTCTAGAATTAAACTGGTGCAATGTGTAGCGCATATATTTATTATTGGCTTATTTATATAAAGTTTATTTTTATACTCTTTCACGCTGGGTAGCCAAATTTCAAAGTATGGATCTCTGCATTGCATTCCCCTAAGCGAGGAACTATAATAAATGTGTGTCGAACGTAGCACCACAGGCTCGTTAATTGTGTGTGCTCGACCGATCCATTTCAGACGGTACTCATTTCGAACTAACGAAGGATTTGCCTTAGGACCCGGATGACATTTTCAAAATGGTGACTTATAAAACGGGTGCCAATAGCAAACAAGTTCCCATATTAAGGGGGATTCAACCCCTCGTCACTCAATGGGCAACGGGCAATGGGCAAAACATAGCGGGTGCGCTTGCTACGCCATACGGTAATCGCCGGAACCTAAACAGTCCCATGTGCGTATTAATCGTGAGCAACTCTTGTGCCCGCTCGTCCAGTTCAAGCTGCAGATAGGCCTTTGACAGGTCTAAGACGGTGAACACGGTTCCTCCCACCAGGGACGCGAAGATGTCCTCTGGAAGTGGCAGTGGATAGTGGTCCACTTCGATTGCCTGATTTACAGTGACTCTGTAATCCCCACATAGCCTTAGGTCCTTGCTGTTTTTCTTGGGCACGATAACTAGTGGCGTAGCCCAAGCACTATGCCTGACCCGAATCGTGACACTAGCTTTTTCCAAATCCATAAGTTCTTTTTCCACTTGCTCGCGCAAGGCATATGGTACGGGTCTCGCCTTACAAAAGACTGGACTCGCATTCTCTTTCGTTACAATGCTTCCTGTGAATCCTTTGATGGCACCGTAACCTGGCTCAAACACATCGCGGTACTCCTCTTTTAGTCGTTTTTCTGAATCCGCAGTTTCCATCTGCCCGACTTCTTGCACGTTCAGCACAACTTCGTGTTGCAAGCGTTGAACGGCGTCATGCAGATTTATCTTGATTTTTGAAAGCCAGTCACGACCCAGGAGAGTCGGCATGCGTGTTCCTTTTTCATGTTTTGCAATCAGCAGGGGCAGGTGGTAACTTTGGTCACCGTAGCGTACCTCAACCTGAGCTACACCCTTTACGCCAATAGAGGTACCATTGTACACTCCGAGATTAACGTCCTCATTTAGGTACGTTAATTTAGGGAAGTTTTCGCCGAAGTCTTTCTCTGACATAATCGTCACAGCCGCTCCTGTGTCTAATTCCATAGGAATTTCCTTGCCGTTTACCTTTACTTTTACGATTATGGGGGGCGGACCTCCATCTTTGTTCGCACGACAAATAGTTAGCAAATCTTTTTCAGATAGATTTTCGTGAACCTGGTGTACGACCTTTGTCTTACACATTTTCGCGACATGACCTGGTTTCGAACACTTGTAACAGTTGCTTTTCAAGAAAGGACAACTCACTGGTGCATGCTGTCCACCGCATCTGTGACACGCACGAACAGTCTCTGTTTCCCGCTTCTTTGCTTGTCCCTTTTTCCAGGCTGTCCGCTCGCTGCCTGAGGTTCTTGGCTTTGTCGTGTACTGTTTGGCTGACTTGGATGCTTCTCGCTGCCAGTTAACGTCCACGACACTTGCGGTGGCAGCGTTAGACAGCATTTCCCGTGTGTCCTTTTGCGCTGCTTCCATGGCAGTGGCTATGTTGCAGACACGCTCACAGGTGACCTCGTTGTCAGGCAGGGCAAGAAGACGACATCGAATCGAGTCCGTCCGGAGGCCAGCAATCAGTCGATCCCGGAGAGCTTCTTCCAAGAAACTCCCAAACGAGCACGTCATGGCGAGTCTCTTTAGCTCGACAATAAACTGTGCGATGCTTTCGCTCGACTCCTGGTTTCGTCGATAGAAGCGATAGCGTTCAGTGACGATCGAACGTTTTGGCGCGTAATGCTGTTGTAGCACCGCCACAGCCTCTTCATACTTGACTTGGGTTGGCGTCTTCGGCAGTAGCAGATTGCGCAGCGTTACGTAGGCCCTTTCCCCTAGGACTGTTAAGAAGACTTGCAACTTCTTGCTTGCGTCGATTCCATTTGCGTTTACAAACAGCTCAAACCGTTCGATGTAGACATCGATGTTGCCGGCGTCGGGGCAGAACTCTGGCAGCTTTCCTAATGTGGTAGTCATGGTCGGCGTCTTGAGTTTATCCCATCCTCGTCGCCATTTGTTGTAATTAAGAAACTCCGTTTGAGTCAACCATTTACTCACGCAGACATTCAACCAGAAGACTATACATACAAGGCGAAAAGCACTGCGTTCCAACCGTGAAAAGACGAAGACGATGTTTTGTGTGACGGTTGGAACGCAGTGCTTTTCGCCTTGTATGTATAGTCTTCTGGTTGAATGCCTGAGTGAGTAAATGGTTGACTCAAACGGAGTTTCTTAATTACAACAGCTTGTTTATATAAAGTTTTTTTTTTTATATTCTTTCACGCTGGGTAGCCAAATTTCAAAGTATGGATCTCTGCATTTCATTCCCCTAAGCGAGGAACTATAATAAATGTGTGTCGAACGTAGCACAACAGGCTCGTTAATTGTGTGTGCTCGACCGATCCATTGCAGACGGTACTCATTTCGAACTAACGAAGGATTTGCCTTAGGACCCGGATGACATTTTCAAAATGGTGACTTATAAAACGGGTGCAAATAGCAAACAAGTTCCCATATTAAGGGGGATTCAACCCCTCGTCACTCAAGTGGGCAAATTTCGCTACACAAAACCTGAGTTTCAGGAATGCACGAGAGTATTCATTCTTTTGGAAGTTAATTATGAAGACATAATGAAGGTATTACGTCCCTTGGATTTTTCCTTGAAATCGCTGGAGATTTATAAAATCCAGAATTATGACCGTTTTGGACTGTTTCGAGCACATTTCGATGCATTTTGAAAATACAATTATTTCGAAGACAAGCGTGACAAAACGATTGGGCGTACGTACTAGGGGGGCCTCTAATCTTAATTTTAAGACCACGACAAGAAAACTAAATATTTTTGTATTTGCGCATTTGTGTAAATAAAATCACCCTGGTAATTTTATTTCCAACGTGTTAAATGAGATGGCGACAGTACTACTAAATGCCTTAAACTAGAGATGTTCCTGTTGTTGCTGATTTTATCTCGAGCTCAAATTCGACAGCGATGTCTGGTTGCTCGGGGATCGGTAGCACGTGCAGCGAAAGCTCGCGCTGTAAATCCCACTGATCGTGGATTCAATCCCCTGCCCCTGCCCTTTTCAATTTGGATGAACATCGCATCGGCGTGCTGTCATGTACGAGGGGCGTTCATAAAGTTCGTATTATCGGCACAAAAAAAATGAAAAAAATTACACCATCTTCCCGAGGGGAACCATGGGGTGATGCAGAGCATCGCGGATCGTTATTAACGGTGTTATTAACGGTGTTAGTAACGTTGTTAGTAACGTTGTTAACTAGCGTTGGTTACCACACATCGCGTGAACGTTGTTGGAAACTCCGCGATGCTCCGCATCACCCCATGGTTCCCCTCGGGAAGATGGTGTAATTGTTTTGTCTTCAGTGGACGTAGCGTTGCTGTTAGTTTGTGGGGTGGTGCTGACGCTTGCTTGCGCCAACCCACTAACTGACGGGACTGTTGCTTCCATCACACTTCATCGGAAGAACGGAGTGAAGTGGAGTCAACAGCGCTGAACTGAACGCGCGCTGCGCCAGGCCGGCGCAGCCGTAGCCTTGGCTATTGTAACGTGCTCCGGGCGCCCGAGCGAGAGAAGAGGCGAGAAAAGAGTGAGCGATGAGCGAAAAAAAAAGAGAAAAGTAGGGTGACGTCACGGCGACGTCAAATATGTTGATCACCCCCTCCGGCAACTAGGACGGGTACAGCCGTTAACATCCATGTTCCCTCGGGGCGCTCGTTCTGCGCTCAAGCGTAGGGTTCTTGTTTAAGCCGCCTCAAAACATGGCGTTACAATCGCCGCCTCTACTGCTGCCGGGCCGCCCCTTCTTGCCCCTAGATGGCGCAAGTTGTCCTATCGCGTCCTAGGCGGCCCGTTCGCCGCCGCTGCCCCCCCTCCCCCGTTTGCTTGCCTGATTTCATTTCTCCTCGATTTCATTCTCGTCTTCTGAGGCTTTTATTTTAAATCTTTTTTCATAAACCACTGTAGCGCAACTTCAGACAAGCTGCTCCTCAAGTGGGTAGGAGGCAAGGAGCACACATTTACTTTTCATACATTCTTTATTATTAACACAGATCTCACACATAAAATGGAAGATATATACAGATAATAAAATTTACGGAACAATAGAACAGATGGCACGAGAAGCACGTAAGAGCACAAGGAAAGAAATATACATTTATAAAAGATATCGCACCACCACAGTTTTGATCAGCAGAAACTTCAATGTTTTGTAGACAAAAAAAATATTTGTTTTGGTACTCAGCTGATAGGTGACTTGTTTTACGGTTTCTGTGCTTTCCTATCAGCTGCAGACCTTTTAAAATGAGGTTTTTGCAGATTTCTTCTTTTAAAAGGCGTAAATTCACCAGGGTTTATAGCAGAACATCTGGAGGAACTTCTAGCCGATTGCTGGACAGAGAAGGTCTCCGACTGTTCTGTCATGAAAGCACTAAGATTCTTCATCACATCATCCTTGTATACCAGGTTGAAAATGCACGCCAGAAAGCACTCAAGCTTGCCCACAAAATTAAGACAAGGAAGGGTCTGTGGGCAAAAAGAGAGCACTAAAAATGCCTGTGTCGTCCTGTGCGCTTAGCACGTGGTACGGTTCGATCTGCCTGCGAATTTCAGGTGCAACGTCGCTCATACGTAAGAAAAAAACGAAAACAAACGTGTGTTAAGTGCTGTGTTCACGGGGTTTCTGCCGCACAAGACTGAAAATCGCAACCAGGATCGCACAACATGAAATGGGCTTGAAACGAAAGCGACGAAAAACGAAACTTTACCTCTCGCTTCGGAACTCCTTTGGGAATAGAAAGAACGACAATACTTTCGACTTGCTGGAGTTCCCGTACCATTTCGCAGCGCAGTAGGGCCAAGGTTTCCTCTTCCGAGAGCACCAGAACTTTTGAAGTCAAATTAGCGCGGACCGAGCGAACACCACGTTTTCCGCAGAACACTGGGAGCAGACGATCACGCTCATCGGATGTCGGCGACCGTTGCACCGGTGGCACCGGTTGCGCCGTTGCCATGGTCACCGGCCCGGCGGCAATGTCGATCGTAACGCCATATTTTGAGGCGGTGGAAACAAGAACCCTACGCTTGAGCGCAGAAAGAGCGCCCCGAGGAAACATGGATGTTAACCGCTGTACCCGTCCTAGTTGCCGGAGAGGGTGATCAACATATTTGACGTCATCGTGACGTCACCCTGACTATTGGCGGCCTCTACCGAGCTTTCATTGAACGCCGCTAGCTGCGTTAGCCTGGCAGCGCGCTACCGCTGCTTATATTCACACTTGAAGGAAAGGAGACTAGAGGAGGAGAGTTGCGCATGCGCGCGCGGTGTGAGTAGAAGCGAACGCACGCGAAGTGCACGCAGCTGGTAGAGAGAGAGAGCGGAGAGAGTAACGCGCAGCTGTTGGAGAGAGGGAAGGAGGAGAGTTGCGCATGCGTAGTGTGAGTGCGGACTACGACGCCGCGGGACATAGACCCGAGCAAGAGATGCTCCAGCATCTAAAAAAACGGAACAAAACAGGCATCAACATGAGCGCGCGTCCCTCTACTTTCCGCACAGTATAAACATCGCATGCTATAATAGCTCGGAACGCCGGTAAGGAGTCGAAACAAAAAGGGCACCGCCCGTCGGTGCCAAGCACATGCAGCGATCCGTTTGTTTGTTTTTTTGTTTTTTTTTTCATTTGAAGGGAAGCAATGCCAAGGATATTCATTCCAATCTGGGAGCGTTGTTCGGGGACAGCGCCCCAGTTTATGACACTTTGGTTAAAAGGCGCAGACGCTTTCAGTGTGGCCAAATAAGACGAAACCATTTCAAGGACGGCGACCAAGTGATTGGTGAATTGGAGCGATTCCTGAACCCTCAAAACGAGGAGTTCTATAACAATGGCCTCCGGCATGTGGTGCATCGCTCGAAAAAGTGGGTAACGTTTGGTGGCGAACATGTAGAGAAAGAACTTCTACTCGAGTTTGATTTCTGAATCTCCATTCCTTCGTGACAATAATACGAACTTTATGTACGCCCCTCGTATCACTATTGCGTGATGCACGTTAAAGACGTGAGACAAACAGGGCTATACTGCACTCGCTTTCATCTCCAATGAAGACACCAGACGCCCTCAGGGCTTACTAACTTCCCGCTCTCTAAACATACGCACAACAGAATTACAATTGATGGCTTGGTCGGCACTTTTTTAACGTTGCAAAAAAAAAAACTTACGTGCCCATAAGGGACCGACAAGAGGTTCCGCAATTTCGTCGCGAAGCTGCAACACACCTGCGTTTAACTTAGACCCCTTAGAACCCTTCTTCGTGATGCCTCACGGTGGATTATCAGTGCCCCACATTATACCGCACTGTCATTATAACCCCCTATAGGGCCTCTCAGGCATTCATTGTACGGGCCCCATGCCTCACTGTGAGGCCTGCGCTTACCAGCACAAATAAATACGTACATACCTACCCACAAACGAATAGTTTGGTTTTTAGGCGTTACATCAGTGAGAACGGTCGTGTTCCTTGATGACACGGGGAAAATATCGATGCTTGCAAGTGATGCCGAAACCAGATTCTGACGAACAGTTATAATTAATGCCATGCATAATAGGGTATTTAAATGCCCATACACACAGTTGCGTTTTAGTGCGTTTGACTGCGCTGCGCTAAGAAACGGAAGCGAGTCACCGGCACATTTATGCTTCGTATGAAGGCGTGGGATGAGATTCAAAGAGTAGCTTGGCACGCGATATTCGAAGCAGGAATGTCCTGGTTTTTTGCAACTGCAACGCAGTCAAAAACACCCAAACGCTCTCAAACACAACTGTGTATGGGCCTTTAGAAGATCGTTACCGCTGCCTACCACGGCCACGGTGTACTGCTCCTGGTACAGGTTGTACCAACGTGTACCACTCCACCCGGAAATACCCCCCCCCCCCCTCTGGTGAGTGTATCACCCCCCTTCCTTCCTCCACGTATCATCCCCATTCCTTCCTCCACCCTTTCTTCCCGTGAGGTGGCCCTATCCAGCACAGAGCTCGATGACAAGCAGCGACTGGTTGAGCGATCTCGCCGAATCTGGACGGTCAACCGTCCAGATTCGGCGGTTGACCGTCCAGATTACCAGGGACCAGGGACCGCCCAGATCTAACAGGGAGCGCAAGGTCCTTTCACTTTTAGATTAATAAAGTTTACGACGATGATGATGATAGAGCATGCTTCGAAGTAATAGCCCGAGCTCCCGGTTGTACTGCCACTCTGGGCAGTTGCGGGATCGCTATGCTCATGCCCAAGTCCAACAAGTGTGACCAATAGAAACAACCACCACCGACACGCCTCAAGCAAATGAAGCACGGTACAGCGTACAATCGCTCCTGCTTAGTTCAAAAGCACCGAGAGACAGCAAGCTTGTCAAATATACATTTGCGTGCGTGATTCATTTATGTTTGTGTGTGTGTTTATACTGCCTGAAGTTAGTCTGCCTCAAATGGCGACTTGTCTCTCAGCTGTAGACGAGTAATATAGCCAGTGCAGTACAACCATTAGCTTGGGGCCTTTAACGTGCACCACAGAGTAGTAATACACGGCCACTTGCCGGTACGATGTTCATCTGGATCGAAACGGGCAGAGGCGGCGATTGATGGTGTCATTTGCTTGAGGCTTATTGGTGTTGGTTGTTTATATTTGTCGCTCTAAAAACTAAGGCATAGTAAACAAAAACCATTTGTGTCCCTTTCCCCTTTTCCACTGGGAGTAATCTTTGAGCTTCTCCTTACTTGACCGTGTCCTCTTATTTGGTAGCAAAAGTGGACGTCCGGAGGAAATATTCCTTCAGTGTACGGGACTCCAAAACGTAAACCAGGAGTCGCATGTAACGCTCAAGCTACGAACAGAGCTTCTGGCAAGCTCAATGGACCCTTTCGAAAGTTTGAGCTCTGTTGCAAGCTGTGGAATCCCTGCACTGTTACGGATACATGCGTCAGTTCTTTATGTCCCATTGCACGTCAGCTGCAACAGTACTCGTGCAGCGGGAGCTCAAGCCAAAGGTACAAAAAAGCTTGCCGCTCGCAGCATTTCTGATTATCACCCAATTTTTCAGATTCTCACGTTCCGCAATGTCGGTTGTTCCGCCATTGTACAGTGGATCAGCCGACGTCCACCTCAGTCTAATATCGTCAAAACATATAGAACTGCGTTTGTATAAACTCTTCTTTTTCTCCATTTGATACTATTACAACAGGTGTGCCACAGGGCAGCATATTAGACCCTCTTATCTTCAAACTTTACATTAATGACTTTTCTAACCTAATGACATTAGCAAAAATTATAGCCTATGCCGATGATACGTCTTTTCCTATTACTGGTACTTATCCGACTGACATGGTTTCAGAAGCAAATAGCTCTTTTAGAAATTTGCGAAGATACATGGGCGAAAATTGTCTGCGAATAAACCATAGTAAAACTACATAAATTTTCATTAGAACGAGAAATAAATTAGTTGGTAGGTCAAACATATCTTCATCTTGACTACCAGAAAATAGAAGTTGTAAGTAAAATAAAATCCTTGGGCGTTTATTTTACCGAACACCTCACATGGGACAATCACACCCGTACAAAGATAAATCGAATAAATTGGCTGATAAATAAACATCAATAAAGCCTACCATGCAATATAACAAAAATATACAATCCACTTGTTGTTCCTCACCTAACATATTGTCATCTCATATGGAGTACAACTACAAAACATAGCATACTTAACCTCCTTCGTGCCCAGAAAAAATAAATTAGACTATTAGGAAATCTCGCATGGAATGAGAGCAGTTTTAAATATTTTCAGCAGTTAAACATCCTAAATATAGCTTTCCTCTACAAACTAAAACTCACATGCCTTTACAAATCTGCCCTACTCGTGAACAACACCTTTAGAATTGAATTGTTATCTAATCAAACATCTCACAAGTTATAATACATGACATGCAGAACCAGGGTTTGTGCCGACATCTCGTAAAACATGGACATCAACCAACAAGACACAATCTACCTCACTTACTAAGCAAATTGATTCAATATCACATCATACCTGAAGTTGTCACCAAGTCCAACTTATATCCCAGTTTATGACGTTCACTGCCACTCACAAACAAATTTTAACCCACACGTTTTTGTTTCACCACTGCTCCTTTTTATTTTATGTGTGTAGATTTTTATTTGTTGTTTTCTTTATTTTTTTATTTTTTAAATGAGCGATTATGAAACATGTCATCACTGCTGTCTAGGCCGTTTGTATCGGGGCAGGGACCTCGTCAAGTTTCTGAATGCAGCTTTTTGTCCTTGCCCCTCCGCTCCCTTGGAGAGGAAATAAAGAAGTATTATTATTATTATTATTATTATTATTATTATTATTATTATTATTATTATTATTATTATTATTATTATTATTATTATTTTTTATTATTATTATTATTATTCCCAGTCCCAAAATGAGTCACAGTGTGAATCTCCGTTGAGTGGTGACCACTTTCGATCACTTGAATCCAAGCTGGAATGTCTTACCTTGCTCAAGACAAACGTTGAGTCCCTCCTTGAGTTACCATCCAAGATCGACCAACTCTTGACCTTAAAGCCGGTAGTGGAGAACCTCAAATCTACCGTAACGGAGGTTCAGAAGTTCATTACCTTTTTGTCAGACAGGTATGACTCCCTATTAGCGACAGTCACCACCAACTCCGCCTCAATAACAGAGCTCCGCAATGAATCAACATCTTTAAGAACAGTGATAGCGGAGCAGTCTGAAACCATTCAACATCTCCAAGAGGAGCTCAATGACAGCGAACAGTTCAGTCGTCTCTCCAATATAGAGATTCACGGGCTGCCTCATTCCCCAAACGAAAATCTGACTGTTGTTGTAGGCGAGTTAGCCAGTCAACTTGGCCTTCCTGACTTCCACCCAAGAGACATTCTAACAGCGCACCGTATACCAGCTCGACGTGACATCCCTCCGCCTATACTGATTAGATTTTCTTCGATGACAGTCAGGGATCAATGGCTCACCGCAAGAGGAAAGCTGCGGACTCTTGCAGGCAACGGGTCACTGCCAAAACTGTTCGTCAACGAAAACCTGACCCGAAAGAACAAGGAACTGTTTTGGAGGGTGCGTGAGAAAGCAAAGGCAAGGCTATACAAGTTCACATGGGTCAAGAACGGTAAGCTATTCACAAAGAAGACAGAATCCTCTCCAGTTGTCCGCAGCCATCGACTGGACGACCTGGAAAAGATTGTTTAGTCTTTCTCTTTGCTAAACGGCTCTGTGAACATGGAATGAAAACCACTTAGAATAATGAAAGTACAGTTTTGTCGGTGCTCGGATTTTTTGTCCCTTCAAGGTTTCTTGTACCCAGTGAGTGATAGCGCTCTTGGTCTCTTACATGTGAACATTAGGAGTATACGCAAATATTGGGATCAGTTTTTAGCAACTGTGAATGATACAATAGAATTGTTCGATGTTTTTGTACTAACAGAAATCAATGTTAAAGAGGACTTCTGCAATGAGTTCCAGATACCGGGTTATAAGGGATTCTTTTTAACACGTACAATTGGACGAGGAGGAGGAATTGCTATATTTGTTAAAAATATCTGGTGTGTTGAAAGACTTGATGTAGATTTTCTTAGTTGCGAGTCACTATCACTGAATGTATCGAATTCTAAGTGGTCGTTGTTGTTGCTAGCTTTTTACAGGCCTCCGTCAGGTAATCCTTCGACATTTTTGAACGAACTCCGAGATACGCTTCATAGTTTTCAGTCTATCAATGATATTTGTCTAATAGGCGACTTTAACATTGACACGCTTAAACCCTCCAAGTCTATTGTTTGTGATTATCTTAACCTATTGGCACTCTTTGGTATTGAAGGTTTAATTCTTGCTCCTACCCGAGAAGAAATTTTAGAAGATCATCTTGTTGCGTCATGCCTTGATCATATTAATGTACGCGTACCGGATATAGTTGCAAAATCAGCAGTAATAGAGCAAAAACTTTCTGACCATTACTTCGTGGCATGTCAACTTATGCCACAAGTGAATGTTAAATCACCAAAAGCGACAACAAAAATAATTGAAATAATTGATCGAACGAAGTTTGATAACTTCGTTAGGGCAAACGATTGGAACATTTTGTTATCTACTGACGACTTTGACGACGTTTACAGAAGGTTTAAAGATCAATTTTGTGCATTCAGGATACAAGCAAAAAAGGTAATTACTGTGAGGAGACGTCGGAACGAACACGACTGGCTAACAGGTGACATTCTGCTAGAAATTAGGTCTAAAGATGCCCTTTGGGCACGATGCCGACGTTGTCCAAATAATTCTCAGTTGAAGACAGAATTTCGCAGTACACGAAATCGTTTAAACGCGCTGATACGTTCGGCAAAAAGAAAATACTTTCGAGATCAATTTTTTAAAGCAAGGTCAAATATAGCACATACTTGGTGTTTGGTGAATCATCTACAAGGCAAGGGGATTAATAGATCAATTGATCACAGACTCGAGAAAACATTCGGTCACGATACAACGCAACTGGTTGAGGATTTTAATAAGTTCTTTGCCAAATTCTCCGGAGTAGCCCGTGATGATGCTTTGTTTTCAGCTGGGACTTTAGACTCAAATCTTTCCTCGGCTTTCCTTCCCGAGATGACGGAGCTCGATGTAAGAACTACGCTTTTCAGTTTCAAATCAAGCAAGGCTCCTGGTATAGATGGCATCAGTGCAGAAGACCTGCGGAGAAATTATGATTATATAAAACACGTGCTCCTATATATGTTAAATGGTTTCATTTCCCGTGGAAAAATCCCGGATGATTTAAAAAGTGCTTTAGTAAAGCCTTTATTCAAAGGTGGAGAGCGTAAAAAACTTAACAATTACCGCCCAATTTCAATCTTACCTTGTTTAGTGCAAATTTTGGAAAAGCCTATCCTCAATACTATGACGTCGTACCTAGATAGCTTTGATATTCTATCGTCTAGGCAATATGGGGTCGTTAGTGGCCGGGGTACCCAACCACTTCTAGAAGATTTTTCTGATGAACTGCATCTTGCTTTTGAAAGGAATCAAGTCGCGTGGGCACTTTTTATTGATGTGGCGAAGGCATTCGACACGGTCAGCCATAGCATTCTACTTAAACAAATTGCATAAAATTGGATTCCGCGGCCTATTCTTTTCTCTACTTCAGAACGTTTTGAGCGGCCGTACACAAGTAGTTTCTATAAACAATAGACGAAGTTCCAAAGTAAATTTAAAAGCTGGAGTCCCCCAGGGTTCTATTTTGTCACCTCTTCTTTTTAACGTGTTTGTCAACGATATGTCCAACGCTGTCTCCACATGTAGACTATTTCAATACGCTGACGACACGGTGTTGCTCTCGCTCCATCTTGATTATGATCCAGCAATGACGCTACTTCAAAAAGACACGTGCTGCTTACCTGACTGGTTTAAAAGAAATTGTCTTGAGGTAAATATATCAACAACTAAACTTATTTGCTTTCATAATCCCCTAAGAATTATAACATGTGATCATCCACTTTACATGCATTCGTCTGACTGTGCAGACAGCAACTGCTGCCCAGTGTCTTATGCAGATCATTTTAAGTATTTAGGAATTGAGTTTGATAGTGCTTTGTCATGGAATTTTCACATGTCTTATATCTGTAAAAAACTGAGAAAGGTGTCCTGCTTACTCTATAACACAAGATCATTAATTCCCACATCAACCAAAAAGATGATAGCTCAAGCGTTACGTACAGTGTTTTAAGGTATGGCATAACAATTTTTGGACATGAGTCTGTGATATGGTGCCAAAAAATTGATTCAATTTTGAAAGGAATGTTTAAGAGTATTGTCTACTGTTCATCGTCGCAAACTGAAGAAGAAAAAATAACAACTTTAGGTTTGCCACTATTCCATGCTTTATTCATTCAGACTGTTGTATTGAAATAGTTTTGGAACGATGACTATAAAGAGCCTCATATAGTGTCTAGATCACTTCGTCGGACCGAACGCTATAAAGCGCCCTTTATCACCACGAACTATGGAAAACGTGTTCGCAATTTTTATGTGCCTTCAACCTTCAATGCATTGCCAGAAACCATATATGGTGTGAACTCTTTAAAAGGACTAAAACAAGTGCTCCAAGATTTCAATTGAACAACGCAATTATGCGTGAGTGTGTGTTCGCGTGTATCGTTTTTATTTTTACATATTCATTTATTGCATCACAGTGTAGTTATTGAACCTATTTGTATGTTTTTTTTCATCATATTTTATTTCATTCGAGAGTAGATACTGAATGGTGAGCTTGATTCTGTTTGTGTGTGGGGATATTGTGACTATAACCTGTAGGGTGCTGTCCCACAAGCCTTACTTGGCTTTGACAGACCCGTGCCTCGATTTGAAGAAATATCTACACAAATAAATTATTATTATTATTATTATTATTATTATTATTATTATTATTATTATTATTATTATTATTATTATTATTATTATTATATCATTAATTTTATTAGTTTTATTTATTTATCGATATCGATATCTGCGCGATGAAACATCTCTATCAAAGAGTAACAATGTATTGGACGTCCTACAAATGAACAGCTTATATCACCGTCGAGAAAAGGCTGATCTGGTTTTCCTTTTCAAAGTCCTTCATGGCGTGGCCGACTGTTCAGAACTGCTCTCACATATATGTTTACGAGTTCCTCGGACAGCGACCCGTTTGACAACGTCTTTTTACTCTCCTCGGACATTAAATATCCTGGAGCCCATGTTTCGCATGTGCCGGGCATATAATGGCAATGCAAGTGATCTTGATATTTTTCGTGTGACTGAATTTGTCAGATCTCTCAGAGTCTTGTATGAGTCTCGTTGAACCTGTCGTGATTGTGATGTTATTATATATTATTTTAATAAGGTATATTCGTTTTTGTGGTAGTCGTCTACTCTGCGTTCGGACCCTGTGTTCCGTTCTTTCCTTGTTGTGTATATCGTGTCTTTGTGTCAGCATGCGTTATATGTATCATATCTTTTACTCAATGTTTTGAGTTTTGTATGTTTCTTTTTTCTTTTTCTTTTTTTTTCCTACTTTTTTTGTAGTGTGTAAGTTGCGGTGTGCCAGTACCAAGACCGCCTGGTCGTTCCTGGACCCCTAATAAAAATTATTCTTGATTCTTGATTCTTGAATTTCAAGACCTCTTCCGTCACGTTGGAAGGCCACTACTATCCCAAAACCCAAAATGACTTTTCGCTATTTGAATTAGGGAACAAGAAACCTAACTAAAATGTTATTGGAAACCTGAAATCCAGTCTAAAAACCCGAAATCCAGATAGGTTCCAATAAGCTATCTCGCGAAGAAAAAGCGCCAATCGATAGCAAACTTTAATCTTGCGTAGATACCTTTCTCGACAAATTCCAGGGCCGTGCGCAGAACGTTACAGTACACTGAAATCAGAAATAATTAAGCAACCAAGGAAATTTCAGTACATGTTTCATCTTCGGCTCCAGTACAGTTTTAATGCGAAACGTTCTTTTGGCTAGGTGTCCAGCATTTCGCGAATCCCAAAACTGAACCCAGTAGAAAAGCGCAGCCGCAAGACTCGACACTGCTTGGTTTGACTTGTGTGTGCGTGTGTGTGTGTGTCTGCGTGTGTGTGTTGTGTGTGTGTGTGCGTGTGTGCTTGTGTGTGCGCGCGTGCGTGGGGGGGGGGGGGGGGCATATCAGTAAAATGCGTTGGCGCCAGGCGAGAATGGAGTCCTGACCATTTCGATAATTAAGCTGTCTTTCATGCATGTCACGACACATCGCCATTAGTCGAGGTGCTATTTGGCGGCAAAGCCCTGCGGGGCATCCATTCTTTGTACGGTAGATAGCATTAACTTGACACCTTGTCACGCGTTCTTAAAACACGGGTTACCGCCGGTATCTTTATTCCGGGAATTGCTATCCAGTGTGTCCAGGCCATTCGTTAGGCCACGCGAAACTAACCGAAAAGAGCGGCGAGAGCGAAAACGCCACACGTTTCACGCGCAACACAACGCGGAGAGCAAGTCGTCTGCTTCTTGGGCAGGAGCTGCGGTGAAGTCAGAACGATGCCCAGTTCTGATTGGCTTTGATGGGAAGGAGAGTGAGTAGACCCACATGCTAGATGCCTTGAAGTCTACCCACTGTTTTTTTTTTAATTAGCCAATAAGAAATCGGTGTTCTGACACCAACGCAACCCCTGTACAAGAAATAGCAGACGAACTTGCGTCTGCATTGCCGAGCAATTTGCTATGCCTTTTTGCCTTTCCTTGGCGATCTCATGTTTCGTTTACTCAATCTTTTCGCCGGGATAAAGTGCTGTTGACGCGAAGTATGAATAAATAGCAATAAGCAATGACGCCAAATACTGCGAAAAACAACCCAAGGGAAGCTCGACGCGTTAAATGTTCAACAATGATGTTTCTGTGATGTGATATGAATTAATAGTTGATGAATTAAATAATTAATAACAAGTTAATTAATTGTATGATGCGGACCACGTGTTAATTGGAAAAAGATCTCACATAAGACACGCGTGACAACGAACGTCGAGATTAATGAATGCAATACATACAGTCATAAACATTTGAAGCTTTCTTATGTCCAAAACAAGCGTGAGGACCGAGTAAATTCTCGACTATACATACGCTATGATAGCCCATGATTTTAATGTTCAAGAATTTCGAAAGGAACAATCGGAACTATCACTAAAAGTTTGGAATCAGATAATTAAACTTTAAAAACAAAATGTCTAAGCATAGTTGCCGTGCTGAAAAGTTTCTTCCCAGCCGCGGCTCACAATTCCGAAGACGAATGAAACGGTGGCAAGTAATCTTTGTTGTTGTTTAGGGTGCCATGGGAAATCAAGTCAAAGCTCCTAGCTTCTGCAAGAATCTCTCTGAACGCTGGCAATCCGTCTCGGCGTCAATCTTCCCTAATCCATCGCTAATTCACCATTCTTCGAGTATACTCTCGGGCTCCGGGGCAAGCACAGAGAGAAGAAAGTCGCGGCCTCTGGTAAAAGAACACAATCCCGTCACGACGAATCCCTTGGCCATCATCTCCACCACCTCACCGCCCAGTCTCCTAAGCCTCTTTCTGCAGCGCGTTACTTACTCGGCTCGAAGTAAAGCCTGCCAGAGAAGCGAGGCAGGTCAGGAAGCGCAGATGTAAGACAGTAAGAAGAAATGAGTAGTGCGCCAGTTTACTTCTAATATATCTTACTTAGAATCCTTTCGCGCTATGAGCGGCTTTGGACGTCCCCCACGCACAGACCAACACACTCGCAAACATGTACCATACTCATCTTCCTTTCATCCACTCAACAGGAGAACGCATCTTTTTTATTTTTTTTTTTTTTTTTGCATCGGCAATAAACGAGGCAAAACTCTTCGCCAGGAGATTTGCGGCGCTTCTCTATTGCTATTTTCGTTTAGTTTTTTTTTTTGGTTAATATATATATATATATATATATTATATATATATATTATATATATATCTATATATATATATATATATATATAATATATTATTCTGGTTGTTCGCCGGTCGAACTAATGAATGAAACATGAACGAAGGGATCTGTTTACTTCTTTTTTCTTTGCCTTTCTTGAAGCGGTGATTATGACTGCTGGAACCATAGCTCTTTTATCATTTTTTCATTCTTGCCGCTTACACCCGAATGTGAAGCAGAATACTTCCAAGAGCATCCGATGGCAGCGAGCATATCTTATGGCTACGAGCACTTTCTTTACAATATATATATACAGTAAACGACTTAATTTTCGCGGGCTGAAATTATCGCGAATCGGCCAAAGCTGAAAATTTTAAATTATTCTCGGGTTCTAATTTTTGCGAATCGAGTGTAGCTTCCGTAGCGTTCACATATTGACCGAATTCTTCGCGGGACGTATTTTTTGCGAAATGTAGGCGATTCGCGAAATTCGCGAAAATTTAGTCGTTTACAGTATATCGCTGGTAAAGATATTCGTTTACGAACGATCACACTCCCCCTTTCTAAGCAGCATCAAATTGAGAGCGTATTTACCAATTTCGTTTTCTTCCCTGGCTCTGAAATTTGACGGTGTATTTCAAGGGACTGTTAAAGGGCACTGACACATCGAAATCATTTTTTTTTTATTGTTTGAAAGGATTGAAAACGATGCCTGGACATTACCCCTCGAAATCCGAAACTTGGGATTTAGTATTTGTGAAATAAAAAGAAAAACAATTTCCAAATGCCGAATTTGAAGTTCCCGCGCGATCCGCGCCAGTGGATTGTCGTCAACATTTGAGGGCTCCTGATAGTCCAGTTTCTTTCGCGCCTCCGCTCCGAAGCGAGGAGCTGAGAGCGGGAGAAGGGCGCCGGGCGCCGGCGGCGCGGGAACCACCGTACCAGGAAGCCGGTTTCCTGCGTGTGTGCCGTGATGCCTATCGCTTCGAGCAGACGACAGTGCCCCGGCGGTGTCACAACCGAAACTACGATACACAGACACCAAACCCAGTTTTTTGACCGTTTGACGATTCCTTTTCAAAGTTTGAGAGGTCGTCGGGCACCTAAAAAAAAACCCTTGTCCGATTCCCCGATTCACCGATCACCCTCTGCTACATGCGTCGAGCGCCCGCCATGTTTTCCGAGGAAGGATAAAAATCCAGAAGGCGACATCGCAACGGACTCCGATTTTCGGTATTTCAAAAAGAAGGGCCGTAGTGCGTTCGCAATTGCGTTAAAAAGCATGTTTTACGATTGCCGTATTAAATGTTACAGAAATGTCGCC
>JABSTQ010003130.1:0-28817 GCA_013358835.2 Ixodes persulcatus
TTGATCAAACACACTTGTTATGGTTATTTCATATAAAACCACAAATTGGTCTGTAGGTTTTTGAATTACTGAAAACAAATCAGTTTCTTAGTGTACGTTTCTAAATCAGTATATTTTCCAACCAATTAAATTCATTGCGCATTAGAAGAAACATGATTTCCATAAACTAGGACTTCAAGCCCTTAATACTTCAATTTCAGGAAATATATTATATAATCAACTTATTCTTCATTACAACCACTCATTTTACGCGAGTAAATAATCTAAATTGCAGATTCAAACCTAAAATATATTGAATATGTTCTACTCGTGAGTATGTTTATATTAGGAATCGGAACTCGTGCCCCTTGCATATGTGGTACATTTTAAATGAACAAAGAACGCCAGAATATAAACAGGTACGAAACGAAACTAGTAGAATACAGCTTGAATGCTGAGATTTGTTAAATAAATAATAGGCGATGCATTGGCTATCTATTGGACAAGAGTCGACGCGTAGAAGACGTTGTGGTAGATTACTCATGTGTCCACTTTCCTTCTGATAAGGTTAATCACGTCCTTCTTCTTCACAAACGGCGTAGCCTTATCATATGCACATACGTTCGCGTTTTTATATATTTCATTATAACTAACCATATCCTCTTTGTTTATGACAACGGAACTAATCATCATCTTTACGGGTTAGGTCCGGTGTCACACAAATTCAGTATGAGGTCAACTTCTTTCCTTATTGATAATAATGATCTTGCTGTTCCTGTCTCCACATTTATTGGCCTTTTTGCTGATGACTGTCATTTACAAAAAAAAAAGATTATTAACGATCGTGATAATTATGCAAAGCAGGCCGATATATTAACAATCTTACCCATTGGTGTGATAACTGGAATGTGAATTTTAATATTAACAAATGTAAGTCTATGGATCTCTTGTAAACATAACGCTTGCCTATTCTACTTCGTCAATAATTCCATCCCCCTTAGTGTGCCCTCCTGTAAATACTTCAATGTTCACATAACTAACGATCTTTACTGGAAACCCCATGACGTATACGTCCCTAACAACGCTGATCAAATATCGGGCTACATTATACGGATTCTTTTACTTACTTCTGTTTCATTTACAATTCTTATGTATAAAGCTTTAATTCGTAGTAAACTTGAATAAGCAGCTGTAATCTGCCTACCCTGGTATCTCCTTTCATATGCAGTTGAATACATCCAAAATTGAACAGCTCGTGTTATACTTTCTAACTATCAACGCACAGCAAGCATAGATTTCCAAAATTATACCTATTTTTACCTAACCTTTGCCTTCGTGCAAAAAAATCTCGCTAATGTTTGTTTTAGAATATTTATCACTTTAACCAAACACTTCGCCAAGTGCTGTTTTCAGAACCGTCTTACATATAATCATGTACCTATCATCAACTGAATGTTATAATTCTCAATTGCAGCACATCTGCATTTATTCCTCGTTTCCCAGAATCCCGCAGTCATAGTTTTCATTACTTACACTGCTGGCCTCAGAATGGCAGTTACGAATTCGTTCAATATGTGTCGTACGAAGTTTTTATTTTTGCCTTTTAAATTATTTTTTTTTCCTTTTACTTTTATGGGCATGTCACTGCGCCTACTCCTGTCTGTAATGCCATCGGGCCTTTAAGAAAAAATAAATGAAAATAAATAAATTTTGGTTTCCTAGCTTTGCGTTATTTGACCATCTGACTTAATTTAAAGAAATGAGTTCTCCAAATGTGCTCTTCTAAATTTGCCAAATAATGGGTACTGATTAAGGCTGATCATTGTTCCGCGTAAAATGATACAGGATGCAGTTGAACAATGTTAAGCCCGACTGAAATTTATTTTTTAAAAGCGAATAAATCCGTTGTGCATTTTGCTCGTTAGCTTTGTTCATAGAAAAAAAAAATGACAGGAAACGCTTTATACACAGGCAAAAAACCTATGATTGTAAAAATGTTTGCTTGTAAGCAACCTATGCAAGTTTATTCGGTGTGACCGCAAATAGTTTTAGACAGCCAAATTTAGCTATAGAGTATCTTCGGTTATTTGCTAAAACAAGACAATGTTTTTTGTAATATAATATATATATATATATTACTCAAGATACTCAAAATATTCCCCTTATACGAAGGCGAATGAAAGCTAGGTTCAAAAGGACACGCATATGTGCTATAATATACGCTTATAATATGGTAGAGATTGGTTGCCTTCACCTATTGAGTGAGGAATATAGCAGATAAAAATATGTAAATTGGACGAATATTCACGGCTATTTTATTAAGTTGATACAATATTTAGGGAACTAAAATTAAACTATGCGCACAAGCCTCAGTCATTAGCAAAAGACTTAAGCAACTAGCGAAATACTAACCAGATCCGGTGTTAGAGAACGAAAGCCAACGCGAATGATAGTGGATGCTTTAGACTGCTAGATCTCACTTTTTGCTCCTAAAGTTTGAAGTTATAAGAATTGAAAATGTTGATTCTACTATCTTGTATATGAGGGACACAGGGAATTCAATTCCATTTGAAAGACAGTCATCTTCCCAATCAGATTTTAGTAGACGAATAATATTATTCACAACTCTGTCCTACTCGTTGAAAGAGACAACAATGCGTACAGGCAATGCATATGCCCAGAAGCTATTAATTATATGCTATTGCCTCACCTGAATAAAAAGTGTGCAATACACAACGTAAAAAAAACAACATTTCCATTAAAAAAAAAACATCTGGCAGAGAGAGCGAGAGAGAGAATGAGAGAGACTGCGCTTTTCCTCAAGGTTGACCAGACGCCCCTGCTTAGCGATAGGAGGACATTAGAGCCATAATTACGCCGGGAACCGATGATTGAGCCGGCGACACAGAACGTGTTGCCGAAACTGCAAGCCGGACGACGCAGCACGACTGCGGACCCACCGGCGGGGGTGCCATTAGCCCCAGATTTGCAGAGCGGTGTTAGCGACGACGACCCAAGCAGATCCTACTCGGTACGCGTCCACGTCTTGTGCTCTGCGCTTCTTCGCTCTTCTCTTCTTCGAACTCCCTCCCTTCTCCGGACTGTGTCTAGTTATCCTCTAACTCTGACTTACGCGCGCGGGGGGCTGCCATCCTATGGGATTGCCTTTGAGTACAGCCTGCTCCTCCTAGAATAATCAAAGCCTGTGCACTAGCATTGAGACGTCACCACAGGGAGATGAAACACAGACACGAGTGCTGCCTCAGAGTTCTGATGGACTTCGTGTCCAAACAATGCGTCAAAGGACGTTCTGCATCGGTCTCTGGCCCTATTGCTGAGTTGGAGTCGTCCCTGTGTGATGGCTTTACGTGGGGGTGGAAGAGGCACTCCAAACGCTTTGAATATTTTAAGTGGTGTTGCTACATCCCGTCACCTATCATATCAAGCATTTCTATGACATGATAATGCCGCCAGGGCCTCTTGCAGCTTCCACACTATTGATTTGCTCGACACTAAAATGAAGCGTATTGTGTTCATTGTGGTATTTTACATCTCGTAGGGCCGTTGTACAGAACACCTTCCCAAACATGCATTTTGGTATTGTTCTTGAACCGACCCGTTCAAGCAGACGTTCTCACTAATTCGGTGTGCCCCATAAGAATAATGGTTAATTTAAGTCCGCCTTAAAGCCCCTATAATACTTCAGGACCTGCTATGAGCATACCTACCTGAAAAGAAATAACGTTAAAGTAGCTACCGGAAGCATCGGTCATCATTGAAGCACCTAATGGCATTGCATTCAAACCAGCATAGTTGAACCAATGCTAGAATGACCGGCCTAAAATTGGCCTATTTTGCTGGTTTACCAGAAACAAATACAGCTCATACTTATATACAATTCTCGACCTAATGTGCAATAAAATAAGTAAACAAAAATAACCAGAAATTTGACTTCATTTATTATTCGATATTTCAAACAATTTTGATTTGTCACAAGTTTGGAGATAAATATAATTTTCAGCGTGAAATAGCGAAGCAAAGAGCAACCACCATAAAACTTTAATTATACCTACGTAGTGCGCACTAATACTTTTTTTCATTTTTTTTCGCTTACTGGAGCAATACAAATTGGATGCGAAATTGTTCCAAGTAGAAAGTTCGATATTTTACACAAAAATAACTATAAAACTTAAAAATTACTGTTCTACCGATAAAAATTATATGTAGCATTCCCTGAAGCGGCAGAAATATATTAGCTGCTTGAGTAAAACCAACGGTCCTGAATCGTCATCAAAACTTGAGAAACGACTCAAATTGAGGTTTCGGCACATTTCACCTTCCAGCACTTCGAAGTTTTTTTTCTATGAAACTGTTGAGTTCTAAATGTTATGAATGACGATTTTGTTCATCGGAGGGATAAAGCTACCCTATACGATTATATTATTTTTTCTTAATTTGAACCTTTCTTTCTTTTAAGCAAATTTGTTTCAATTCAAATTAAACCACCCTTCTTAATATTTATATGGTGGCGATTTTTGTATATCTGAGTTCACATACAATTTACTGCAATCAAAGAGCATCCTCCATGGAGCATCCTGCGCAAAGCTATTGTACTGCCAGCTACCACACTCGGTAAACTAGTTTTTTCGCCACTTTGCCAAAATATTATTTATTTACCTTGTGTATGTGAGGTCTCAATTTGCAAAGCAACTTTCACGTTTTCAAAATATTCGTGCCCGTGAAACTTCAAAAATGAATGCTTAGTAAAATCTTAAAACGTGTATTAATCCTATTTATATTCAACGGAAAACTGACAATTCAATGTCTCCAAACTAAACAAGACAGAAAGAATAGGCCTATCTTTCCTAACTTCTTGAAGTTAGGAGAAACGTACTCCAAAGGAAAGGATTGTGTTGGAGCTACGGAAAGAATGCGCTAAAACACGTTTTGCCCTAACAAAGTCGTCACTAAAAGGCCGTAAAGAATGGTGTCGCAAGTACACGTTTTTTAATGCGCTAAACAAGTCTTGTGATCGTCTTGTAAATGACTTCTTAGTGTTCCAGTGTTCGAGGGTACTTGGTTTATGTTATTCATCTGAATTGTTTTGAGCGTTGAAAAGAGCCTTTTCCTTAGTTTCCGAAAAAGTGTTAGGAAAGTAAAGACTGACGGTTTGGTGTGCCTGCCATTTTTTCACGTAATTTATTACAAGTAGGGTTTGGCTGTGCGTTATGATGAAAGAAATATGTTTTAAAGGTTGATTTTCTCTTAGTAGGTTGATGCCTTTGTTATAGGGTAATGACGAATGCAAGCTGTTGAACGCTTAAAGTTTCGAAACCCCGAGACAAAGCGAAAGGAAACAAAGAAAAAGAAAATGACAACAAAAAAAACGGGTAAAATTTAAAAGTCTTGTGTTTCTCTTTTTTTTTTCCTCTCTTGTCTCGGGGCTTTATAAGTACACCTTTCTCCGGCGATCGAAAAGGTTGTGAAAAAAACAATCAAGATCCTGCCATTGAATGCTGATACGGTCTTGTAAATGACATCTCTTTCCCATGTTGTATTTTGTACATCTCGCATACAGCCGACTGTGTGACCGATACATTTATAAGGCACAAAACTGTGGATTTGTCGAAATCGGTTTATTCAGAGATTGTAAAACTTTTAGCGGAGTTAAACAGTAGTTTTCCTGAATAAAACTGCTCGCGGATTATAAACAGAGTTCCCTGAATTATCTTAGACAAAGAAGCGGAAACGTGTTTTGCAAATGTAAAGTATCATTTTCTTTCTGCGCATATGCGTATGAGTTTACGATAAGTATGTGTGGGAGATAAATAAAAGATAAAGGTCACTTGCTGGGCCCCGGTGCTGCACCTCATGGAGGTTATTGGTAAAGTGTCTCGTTTTTCTCCCTGCAAGACATTTGTAGAGGTAACCTTGTAAGGAGTTTTCCAGCGTCAACTGAGGTGTCCTAGTTGTCACTGCAAAATGGTGGGAAATTAATTAAACTCTTACCGGTATTGCGATATGTTGGTTGTTGTCCCATCATTTTACGCGTCTTTCTTTTCCTTGCCTGTCTCATGTTGTCCTACCTCTTATTACACACGAACAACACTTCATGAAATTTATTTTATTTTTCGCGTTCGAGAAAGGCTCAGGTGTCATTTTTAGAGCAGGAGGATTAGGAAAACAGCCAGGGCGACCATAGACCCTATTAAGCAATAGTAAACCCATAAGTATTCTTAAGGATTTACGTTTCTCCACTTTTCACAAAAAATACAAACCTTGTAAAGATTTGTTTCAATGGAATATTGAGGATGATTGAATTGCGTTTAATATTAGAAACTCCAGGTAAACGTTTCCTAGACTAAATTCATAGTACACTTCGCTACTCTAATGAATTGTAAGATGCCATCATGTTCAAAATATACCTTCTATGTCTAACTTTGCGGATGTTCGAATCTTGGTGAACGAATTCGAAACGAAGAATGATTGTTTGATAATTTTCATTTGACTTTCGGATTCTTAGTATTCAAGTTTTGAAGCATAAAATGCATTCCAATGAAACACCCATTCCAAGATTTTGTCCGTCAATCCGCCCGTGCACTTCCCGCGAAATTTAGCGAGGAAACTGAAGTGGTGTTTAGGTCATGTGACGTTAATTTGTCTCGTGGCCTGGCTTCACGTGACCTGTACTGAATCAGGCCAACTCCTCACAAGCCCATTTGACGATGGACAACTGGCAAAATGAAAATTCTTCGAATTGGGCAAATCGCCTTAGGCCAAATAACAGAAGTAATTGTAAAAGTTATCTCGGTGTGAAAAAATTGCGAAGGAAACAAAGGAACCTCTGAGCTTCCCAAATGTAAACCATGGGACTTTGTAGGTGATTTTGTAAGACCTTACTGTCGTTTAAAGTCGCCAAACGGAGGCGTCTCCCGGCCGTGTGAATTACAGGATCTTGCTTACCTTGTTGAACAAAGCACAGTAAAGTTTGAAATTGGAAACGACAAATTCAGTGCATAGAAGCATTCGATAATGCATCGCTAAAAGCCGAGTAGTCCTTGGACAGGAATGCCGGAATCTGCACAATTACTTTCAATCGCTGCACTATGAAAGACGGAAAGTCTGAGAGGGGCTAATCTTCTGGCATGAGGTTGTCGGGATTAGGCGGGAGTTAACACGGTAATAAAACCGTGGTAGTGGAAAATCGTAAGCGTTCACACCGGTCTTGATCTGAAGAACGAGACAATGAAGGACAGAAAATCCGAAGAAAAAACCAGACGAAATGTTACGCATGTTCATTTACCACAACCAAAAGATGTTTACTGAATGTCACTGGCATTTACTTGCTCAATAGAGCGAGAACACACTATAGATAACGGTCGTGCAAGATTATAGTTTGCTAGCTCTGTTTTTATTCAAGTCTCGCCGGCAACCTGAGCTCGATCAACGGCGAACACTCTGCCTTTCTTGCCGCTTCGAACGTGGACCTCTTTCTTTGTAATTGTGACATGGACTTTGTGATGGCGCCCGACCTTTGTCGCGTGTTGCTTCCGCGGCTGGACAGTGACAGTATTGATAGGTTGTCAAAGAGTTCCATTGGCCCTGCAAATTTGAGCTCGGGTAAGTTCGAGCAGCTGCCACACTGAACGACAGACCGTCTCCGGCGGGCGGCTCCAGATCTGCGAGTCTATGTTCCGCTCGTCAATTTTGAGCGTACCCCACGGAGTGAAATTCCAAATCTCTCGCGGGTTTTGGAAACCGCCCCAGATCTACCGTTGGAAATACCGCATCGCGTGTCGGCGACGGAGAGCGACTAAGCCGAGGCAGCGCGTTACAGCTGGTTTTATACAGGTAGTAGGTTCAGGAATGTACTGAACCCAAAAACAAAATGACAACCTAAATGTGAGCGCTACTTTTCAGATGAGAAAATATTTAGAAACGAGAACACCGCCCAGAAAGGCTTCGAACTCGTTTCTTTTGCAGTGTTAGCCGAGTGCGTCGCAAAGACCACCACGCACGCAACATAACTGAGCTTTCTTCCTCGGTGAATGAATAGGAAACCAGTGCACAAAGAGTGCATCAGATAATACCCTAACGGTAAATATAAAATAATTTGCGGGAGTATTTTTCGCTGGAAATGTTTGATTTACATCATTATAGCAAAACCTGTGTGATTTAAGTTGCCGTTTTGATCGTATAAATGCCTATTCTGATGTAAGTATTTTTTTCGCCGATGCACGTCTTTTATTCTTCGTTCTTTGTCTTCTACACAGTTAGAAAGCAATATTCGGTATTCGCATTAGATTCGACATTTGACTTTTGGGCCAGATTTCGGCAATATTCGAATTGAATTCTATTCAAGTTGAAATTTTGCTATCCTCGCACCTCTACCACTTTTTACATTGATTTATACGACGTGAAAAGCTGGAGTGTTGAGGATTATCTTTGACATAAACAATTCACAATACCTACCGGTATTTAAGAATGCGAAAGCGTTTAAAATATTTTGCATGACATTAGTAAATTACTTTTCTTTACTTTAAATAAAAAATATATTTATTTATCAGTATCGTTTTCAAATCACTATGCAGCGCTTATACATGGGTAAAGCTTCTTTGCAGCAGAAAAATTTTTGTAGAATTGAGCAGAACTCCCCACAAATGGCGGTGCAGTAGTATCTTCCTTTGTAATCAATATTGAAACTGCTTTAACTAGTATACCTTTTATTTAAAAATATATATTTATACACGGCGATGGGAAAATATTGAATACACAGATGCTTGCAAATGACAAAATCTTGCAGCCCGTATTTCTCATGCACTATTCCTGTACGTAAAATATCATTAAAAGGTTGTCAAGCGATCCGTCACGTGGTGACGCTATGTAAACACCCTCGTCGAAATATGACAGTGGCTGAGCCGCTGAATGTAGTTAATTGCGGCGCTTTCGTATCGGTTTTTCATGTCGTTTTTTTGTGTTGCATTTTTATGTCGAACCTATTCTTTGTTGTTCAGTTAAGGTCAACTTCTAGCCAACCCAAAAGTCTCATGTGACGCCATTATTTTCTGTAACGGTGCTAATTTTCACGTTTACTATTATACTAAGTTTACCATACAATTCTGTTTCTACCAATATTTGCGTCAGTATTACTTGGCAGGCGCAAATATAAATAAGTTTCCTACAGTGATGCTGCAAATTCGTCAACCGCGAAACGAGTTTTATAAGGAAAATTGTGATATAAAGCAAAATGTTGCTACCACCAATCTTGCAAAAAAAAAATTGAAAAGATGGTCATTGCTTTTACCACTCTGGGTGAAAGCCAGCGACGAGCTCCGTGCGAACAGCGAACGATTTCGAAGGGAAAGTCAACTGGGGTCGACCCGAGACGTCTAAATGCCGAAAAAGTCCGACCTTCCTTTTCAGTCCCCGGCGACTGCGGGGGAGCGGGACACCCAGGGCCTTAAGTAGATGGCCGGGGGGGGGGGGGGGGGGGGGCGCTGCACAGGGGCTGAGACCACATGCAACGCCCCACGGTACAGCGTCCCGCAGGGTTCTGCGGCGGCGCTCTCTTGATTAGCTGTCCGCGAGACTGATTGAAGGAGCAGCGACGTGCGACCGCCGCTCGTGGGCCGAGCGAACCCGGCCCATGTTACGCTGAGCGACGATCACGGCGCGTGGAAACAACGGCCGTCCACCTCAATAACCGTCGTCCTTCCGGCGGCAGGGCTCCTCGAGTCTGCCGCCCCGCTTCGCCGCCCCCCCCCCCCCCCTCCCCTTCTTCTCCTAACCCAATATACCAGCAAGGGGTTACATCAAATGTCTGCTTGCAGCTTAGGAATCCTCCGATCAACATGAAAGTTTATTGTGGATCGAATCGCGCTCGATGAAGCAGTCACGTATATAGCTGGAGTGCGCATATTGTGCATGTCGGTTAGTAAAGTGTAAGGACGCTAGGGACAAATAGAGCGTACGGCTCCTAGTATTGTTTTTTGTTATCTTAATAAGAATAAAAAGGCGCGCGGACAATCAGGCGCAAATTTAAATGGTCAAAGAGGCTGTATTGTACGCATTTAATTATTGAATTTATATACTTGTTACTGGTGTGTTTATACGTGTATTTAAGTCTCCGGTTAAAAGGATACCATTTTTATTCGAATGTTTCTTTCACATGAGGCCTAGATGTAGTGATAACTAGATTCTACACTCAAAGTAATAAAACATCTAAAAGATTAGGCTGTTGTTTTGGATATTCTCAGCATCACAGAAGTTCTCACGGGGAAACATAAATTATGGTTCACCTGCAAGACGATAGCGTCCAATCTACATGAAACAATACGGATGTCCATAATATTTCTGGTTTGTTTAACATATGGACCGATTAGCTCTATCTACGTCTTAGAGAACGTTAGAGCGACACAAGCGCAGTACACAATGTAGCGCGCTTAATATTGCATTACTAGTTTTCCGTACGTTTTGGCGTTTATTTTTTATTCGTCATAGCGCTGTTTCCGGAGCACTTATAGACCCACACGCTGTTTACAAACAAGCTCGCGTTTGCCCACACCAGGTGTGGGCACTGCGCGTGCGCAGAAACCAAATTCGCGTGAAGTGAATCGTCTGCGCATGCGCAGTGCCGTCGGCAGCGCCACCGCAGCTGCGTGACGTCAGGGCCGCGTGTTGGTCTATAAAATCGTCAAATGAGCTTACGATCCCCAACCTGTCCATGCACTTCGGCTTGCGTCGGTTTACCAGTTCTATATATTGCTTCCAAAAGTCTGCCCTCTGTTTGATGCTGCGGAATTCCTGCACAATGGCGGACATAAACACACAAGCACACAAACACACACACACACACACACACACACACACAAACACTCGCGCGTACACACACACACACACACACGCACACACACACACTCGCACAAACACACACACGCACACGCACACACAGACACACACATACACACAATTGCGCGCACACGCACTTGCACACCCACACGCAAACACGCACGCACGCACACACACACACACACACACACGCACACACTCTTACACACACACTCGCACACACGCACACACACACACTCGCGCGCACACGCACACGCACACGCACACACAGACACACACATACACACAATCGCGGGCGCACACGCACACGCACCAATACCGCAATTTCACGGCACATTTTATGCTTTCTTGGTTGGAATAGAAGAAAATAAAGCACCAGCATCTATAATTGTAAACACAGTAACACAGTCACGTTGCATTTTGAGCGCTATTTGACTGGTTATCTGTTTCTAACTCTGGTTACCCTCTGACGTGTGCAACGACTTCCTCGCAGTCTTGTTCACGTTACTCAAAACGAGTAATCGATTATAATTGAGATCACTCTTGGTTAAAAAAAAGTATTCAATTAGACTCCTTGACCACTCGAGAAAAAACGTGAAGGGCCGTTAGTACAAAAGGTAATCGTTACTTTACCGATAATTTTAAATATTCAGAAAACCAAATTTTCCTGCAGGTCTGAAAACTGCCGTCTTTCCGACTGTCCATTAGGGAGTTTTAGGGAACCTTTTTTGCACGTCCGATACTTTACGATATGCCCTCAGTTACGAACTGCTCATGTGTGAGTCTTCTGTGGTAGCATATGCTCTGTGCGTACGGGAAGTCCTAGCGTAACATATTAGGTATGCAAAGACGGTTCTTTGAAATTTTCTTTCATCGCATTCGGAAACCGAATTATTAACTACTTCTTAATCAACGAATATTAGTGAACCGTCCTTCCGTCGTAGACGTGGAGCGAGGATTCATTTGTAGGAAACGTATAGAACCAAAGGTGCTATTAGGAAGGGGAGGAAAGACTAGTAACAGTCACAAGTCATTTCAGTACTTCCAAATGTAATCAGATTACTCTTACCATTACTTCCTAATAAATGCACTTAACTTAGTACAAAAGTACTCCAAAACGTAATCGATTACAATTCATTTAATTAGTTGTAATGAGTGCCGTCCAAGTATTTTTGCACGTTCTATTGTGTGGGCTGTTCCGCCATTCTGTAGTAGTTTGCACCTTCTCGCTGTGAGCACATGAGTTTTGAAACGGCTTTATAAAGTACTTGAATCTCATGATTTTTAAAGTTTCTTCAAACACGGGGCAATTTATCTCTCTGAGCGGCTTCCAGGTATGCCGTAGTGAGCAATCTCCCTGTCACCACTAACTTCTTGGCGAATGCGCGTGTAATTATGAGTCTACGTGCCAAACTGTATTTTTCGAGAACGCATTTTTTCGGTCGCGCAGTAGTTACCTAGCTGTGTATGGAGGTTTGTGTTTGTCCTTTGTCCCCCTTGTTCCCCTTCTCCAGGGGTTATTATCGCCATTCTTGTCCAGCGCACTTGCATCTTTGCATTAATTGTGTTGTCATCATTATCTTAAAATGCAGGCAGTTTACCCTTGTTGGTGTTAGACTGGTGGCAGTTGATAAACTCGTCTGCTCCACTCATGTGTGACTCCTGGTTAGCTGAGTTGGTAGAGCGCTCTACAGAAGATGAAGAGGTCCCTGGTTCGATACCATGTCCAGGCGGAATTTTCCCGGTCACGCACCGCTTTCCTTGCTGTATTTGGTGTTTCGTGTTTGTCCTTTGTCCCCCTTGATGCCCTTCTACAGGATTATTACCGTCACTCTTGTCCAGCTGGCTTGCACCTTTTGCATTAATTGCATTATCATCGTTTAAGGATGATGGCGCAATATACATAAATGCCTCGATGACTCCCAAAATTGCAGTAGTGCTCAAATCCAGACCTAGTTTAACACCATATTGTTTTTTTCTTCTTTATTCTTTTTAATGTATTTCATTTTTCCAGGGAACGATGAAATATACTTCTGTATTGTACTAATCAGGATTGTGTGAAAGTTATTTTGCGCCACTTTCGAGAGTGGCATATGGAAAACAATTTGGTACTTTGTCTGCACCTAGCTGTCTGCAATCAATGCTCCCGAAATCGTAAGTAAAAAACTTGTCTAACGCAATAAAAAAAAAAAAAAAAGTTGCGGTCTTTTATCGAATCCTTCTGGGCAGTACCGCTCGACATTAGGTCCCCATTCGACTAAAATGGCTGACGCATGTGCAAAGTGCGACACTGTTCACACAACAAAAGTTTGCCGTTTTTAAATACTTTTTTTTATCGGATCCCCTAGTGCCCAAAATATTGCTCTATCCGTTCGTTTGTGCGCACATTTCCAGCTAAATTTTGGACAATTGATGTCAGGTGACCTGTACACCAATTTAGTTTTGCCGACAAAGCTGCCGCGCCGGCGTTTGGCAGCAGCCGCAAAGCACCATGAGTATTGTGACTTCCGGCTCGTAGCTAGCAGGCGACGCAATAGCATAGGCGGCTATGGAAGCGTGTGCGGGAGTTGAACCCGATCAATTCGAGCCACCTCCCTCTGCTGCTGGGTGAGTTAGGAATTCCTGAGCGTCTGAAGTAAGTCCTACGGATATGTAAAGTAGGGATCGTTACGGAGAAGCATCGAGATTTGCCACAAAGGCGCGGAGAAAGTGCCGACGGCGTCAAGCTGCACTCGCGCTGCGCTTTCCAGGGTCGTTGCATGAAAGCTTAGGCTACGTTAGCTATTTTGTTTTGCTTATAAGCCAGCATTTTTTATTGGGTTTTGTTTACTTTGATGGTTACGTTTGATCCCATCAACCATTGAAATAGGTGCAAATGTAGGCCGTGGGGCGTGGCTGGCTGAAATGCACTGTTGGAGCTTTGGCATAATTTGCTCGCGCGATTGAAACGCCACTCCCGTCCACAATTTCGTTTCGATGACATCGAAATTTGCGATTAATCTTGCTTCTAAGCAGTCACTTGTTGTTTTTTTTGGCTTCCTTTTTGTGTGCTTCAATTAAGTTCTCCTCTGTTTACCATGACCCTCCCCGCACGTTTTCCTAAAGATGTGGAGTAAGTGAGCATGCATAAATGCGCACCGATTTTTATATAGGCTAGGCAGGGACGTAATATGCAGGTAAACTGAATACATTTTGCGTAAAGAGGCGCCTTAACTTGAACCAGTATTGTTTGATCGCAACAAGTTTCGTCGACACAGACGTTTGATGGACATTCGTTGCTGAAACCGCACGCTGATGCGACGTTTCGTCGCGCTTGTATCACTGGGGCGCAAGCGTGCCCAAGCGTTCCGACCCGGCTCACACGTTGTGACCGAACGATGTTTTAGCAAATGACATCTTTGCCAACATTACTAGATACTATCAGTTGTGGAACTCTCGCAGAGTTCCACGACTGTTAGTCCGCAGTTGTGGAACTCCCACAATTACTTCAGTCCGCCTCGCGAAGTTTGAAACGCCATCTGGATTATCGCTTCAAAACTATATGTTCCACGGAGTATAGTGGAACGCAATCGAGGCGCTGTGCTTCAAAACGTAAATACGTATTCCATTAAGTGCGCTGCACTTACTGCATGCGCCGGCGGCTGCACTCACTGCGCAGCCGTCCGGCGCTTCGAACAACGGGAAACGAGCTGTGGTTAGAGAGGGGGTTACTGCTCCTGCAAGTAGCGTTTTCGAGCAGTTCCGTAATTGAGCTAATCTAATAACATTAATACGGGCGAACATTGGTCATTTGTGGGAATTGACGTTTTAGCGAATAACGTATCACTGGGAGGCGTGTTAACCCAGCCGCCCCTCCCATCCTTCTTCGATCACGCCGCCTCACATCGAAAGTCTGGAGCGGCTAATTACAAAAATGTTAATCCACCTGGCCGACCCGTACCCAGCGCTTCGCGGCGGCCGACCACTCGCTAAATTGTCTTTCGATGAATAGTCGGGACGGCACTTTGTTTGCTAAAACGTTGTTCGACCAACTGAGTGTCTCCCTTCGCGGGTGCCTCGCACGACAAGCAGTGCTCACCCCTGACGCAGATTAATCGAGACCTTTTTTTATGGGTGTCAAGAAAATATCTAAGAAATCGTTTGAAATCGCTGCTTCCGTCCTTCGTTCCACGGGTACCGAAACATCTTATGCCCTGTATGGCTTGCGATAGAACATCGTACCGCGGAGCAGTGGACCATTTTCACCGTGATTACAGCACAGCCACCACGCCTAGAAGAGCTTTCGATGCAGCTGAACGAACCACCGACCGGCACCGGACGAACCTGAAATGTAAAATCACGTGACGTGTCGTTTCGGATGGCAAAACTTCCAGCTGAAATGCCGGTAAACTACAAAGTTTCCTCGCCAATGTATCGCAAAAAAAATTAACGTCACGTGACCTATACTGTAATTTAGTTTCTCCGATATTTTTTGCGGGGAAATTGATGTCATGTGACCAGATGTCAAGATTCCTGTAAACGAATTCAGTTTCACCGATAAATGTAGCGAGAAAACTGATGTCACGTCACCTGACGTCACGTGACCTGTTCCCCCATTTTCTTTACCTCTAAATCTAGCAGAAAAGTTTACCTCACGCAACCTTTGTACCAAGGAAAATAACCTGGTGAAGTCAGCTGGGACATTGATACAACTATAGGGTTTTCACTCCCCGAAACCCCTTTTTAACATTTCCTAAGCAAAACTGGACGATCGCTGCTTAAATACTGACTTTCATGCATTAGAGGGCCGCAAACAAAATATTTGTTGTCCGTTTTCTTGTTTAATTTTTAGAAGGAGTATACAGGGAGCCATTAAATCTAGAATTTCTGTGGAAACTTAATTCTGGGCATGAAATGAAGCGATAACACCTGATGCCCTTGATTACCCTCTCTCAGTCAAAACCAGAAAAACGTCGATGTCGCGTCCTCACTAAATGTGCTACTTAGAGTTCTTACCGCCTAAAATAAAAGTGTCGCAGTGACCATGTCTGGAGGCATAGTTTCCTCTCACCTCAACATGTCGCTGTTACATTTGAAAAAAGTAGGAAAAACAATTCTCGTCATATCACCGCTGCTTCCTATTAGATCCATAATTAATTTATTTTACCCCATTTGTAGATAATTCTTATCTAAAGGATGGGTTGATTAGAAATGTGCGAGACATTTTTTTTATTACTTGCGTAATATAAACGATGTGTTGGATATCATAGAAAAAACACAACCTTGTTATATCCACGACTTGGTCATTTTCAATGCACTTAAGCGTCCTGGTAATTTGGTAGTTTGGCATTTGGCATAAACATGCTCGGAAGGCCTGCCCAAAACAAAGCTATTGAAAGGTGCTTGAGAGGGAAAACACGGCTTGTCTGTCTAAAAATTGTAAGGGTTTATTTAAGCCTGGTGGCGGTAATCAACTTTAATAGTAGCTGGCAGAGAACGAACAGGAGCAGCGTAAGGAACCAGCATCTCGAAAACGTTCCTTCTATCACAGGATAACATGCGTTGACGTGATAAAAAAAAAGTTTCAAAGCAGTGAAAAAATATATTTTGCGTAAAATATAATCAACGAATACCAACCTCGACACCAAGGTCCTCTTAATATAATTTCCCCGAAAATGATTTATGTCCGTGAAATCGATTGCTAACCAAAAGAAACGTGTGTTTCTGATCACCTTTACAACGAGACAACCTCTATCTGTATTTTAGAGGCGGCTATTCGTGGTTGGATGAGTCAGGTAACTTACAGCTGAACCTGTCTACTGAGGCGCGGCATTTGGAGGGCACGGTCGTGTGGAGATTGCCTGCAGTGGGCAACCTCCACACGGGAGAGGGGGGGGGGCAACCCCCCCCCCCCCTCCCTCTTCCACGAAAGGTAGCCGACCTCATATTAAACCAGTTCTTTATGCATCCCCACTCTCCTTGTTTTTACTTGCTGGCCACGTCATAGTTATTATGGGTATGGCCCCATTCTTCCATGAGCAGTGTTCTTGCTACGTCACTGGCGGCCTGCAATCACGCAGTTCTCATGTGATTGCAGTTGTGCATCTGTAGTCAGTGGCGTGGCGAGAAAGACAGGGACGTACCGCTTTCAAACGCCCGGCCTCGCGCTCGCGCTCGTCGTTATTCGCCGTGCTTTGACTGCGTGTGCACGCCCTAGACTGTCGAGATGCCGAAGCGTTGTCGAGTGTCCGGTGGAGGCATTACAAGTGAAAATGCTTTATGCCGATCTCATTCTGCCAGTGACCATAGTAATTGAGGGATCAAATTAAGCTGTAAGACCGTGTCTATGGTTCTTGCGATAAAAATCAGGCTGTTCGAGGGAAGCGGCCACCATGGAAAGGTCACGGACCAGTGAAACACGCTGTAGTCCAAGACAGCTTGAGAAACACAGGGTTTGGCCAACAATGGCCAGGCTCCTTGCTTCGTAATACGATCTTGGGTGTTTTAGTGTCTGATGCCGCACCGTCATTGTCTGCAGATTTGAAGTGCGATATAGCTTCGCCAATACTGGTAACACATCCGAAAACCTATGGGAGAGGCGGCGAATGGCGACAGTGGCGCCTCTAGCGGAAATGAAGTCTTCGTAAGTAGAGGCTTCGCCAAAACACTGGCACGCAATCATTACTGAAAGACCTGTCCTGTGACGTCGATGAAAATATTAATCGTAGCAATTTCGTTATTTTTTTTCTAGACCTCACAAAGGCATTTGATAGAGTTTATCACAAGTTGCTTCTACATAAATTAGAGCACTGGGTTTCAGAGGCCCATTCCATGATTTTTTGGCCGACTACCTTTTAGGGCTACAACAGCTGGTAAATATTGATGACACTAAGGGTAAGTTAATGAAACTTAGGTATGGTGTTCCCCAGGGATATATTTTAGGAACCTCTCTTTTTCAACATCTACGTTAATGAAACTGGGAAGCTTCAATTTTCCTCGCGGGTATTTCAGTACGCCGACCACACAGCTTTGGTTTCATCTGGAAATGACGAATTTGAAGCTACATCATCTTTTCAAAATGACATATTCCATCCAATGCCGTGGTTCACTTGCAACCCACTAGTGTAAAAGTTGATAAAACAAAACTAATGTGCTTTTATAACCCGCACAAAATTATAACATGTTCGACCCCTCAGTCCTTCACTCATCCACTTGTAAAAACTGCAGGCATGTTCGCACCATTAGAATACGTGTCATGTCAAAGGTATCCGGGCGTGCTTTTCGATGAACGTCTGTCATGGGGAGCGCATGTGGACTACCTGCCGAGACACCTACGAACGGTAACTACTTTTATATTCCGCCTTCATTTTTTGACCGATAACCGTAAAAGGTACAAGAGATATCAGGCACCAGGGGAGTCTATACTACGATATGGAAGAACGATTTATGACTACAGCTTGTAATATAAAAATAAAATAGATACTATTCTGCTAAACATTGCAAGGAACACTGTTTATAAAATTGAATTTGCTGAACTCGAAACTGACCTGAAGATCCGGTCGCTACGGATCTTGCCAGTTGACATATTGTATATTTATACCATATTGTACTTCGTTTCACCTTCGGTCCAGACGTAGCCGACGCTACCCGCTGATGGGACCATTCAAACAGCATCACAAGCGCACAATCGTGGTCTTCGTCGTTGTTCTGTGCGCGTAGCGTCTTCGCCGAACCAATAGTGAGCAGAAAAGGCTCAGTGACCTGCGCTTTTGACGGGTCCCGTTAGCTCGTAGCGTCGACTGCGCCTGGACTTAAGATGAAACGAAGTATAGTACACAATTGCTACAAATACAGGTTTAAGCAGCCACTAAAGAAGCAAAGGGTCCTGATGACAAAATATTTGGTTCTGCCATAGGTTTTCACAAAATATAGTGAAAGTTTGCGGTTTGTTATGTTCCACATTTTTATAAAATGTTGCGAGATCTCCTCTTTGGATTTATAGTCACTTAGGATTGTTAATAGAGAGCCGAGAGGATGGTGCAGAACTTCGCTGGTTAACCAACTTTGCAACCTCTAATCGTTCTTTTTAAGCCGGCGAGTTTTTTTTGTGTTTTTTTTTTTTGAATCTTGATTTTCAAAGTTTCACATTTTCGAATTTTGTTACTTGTTGACTTTTGTAATATGTAACAAAGGTGTTTTTTTTGTTTTCTACGTCGAAAGCATGCCGGTACTTTGTTTTGTTTTGTGTAAGAGTAATATCATCCTCTCTATTCTAACTCTGTACCGTCCGCAAGCACACACGTGCTTTTACGGACTTGGACCTTTCATGTACTAGTTCATTATGCAATCAACTTATGTACTTATATAAACGGCGCGAAGGAAAAGTACAGGCTCCGCGACGTTCTCGACGAATTGCGAGCACTATTTCCCTATCATAAATGTTGGAGCATTAATTATGTTTCCTGTGTTTGCACAGCGACATCCACTGATCAGAACCAGCACGACAATCAAGTTATAGCGCACCAAAAATACTATTATTAATTATAAATTAATTAATTTTTTAAGTAGGCTGACCGCCATTCAGGAAAGTGTGTACGACTGTTTTGCGTGTGAAAAACGCAAATAAGGTTTTATTCATTAGAACTATGTTTTCGAAACTTACTTATTATGTGAGAGGCACGAATCGATAACCTTGTCACATCGACTTCTCAGTATGGCCGATCCCAAAAAAACATGCCCGAACATCAAAGTCAGCGTGCCAGCAGGCCCAGTGGAAGTCGAAAGAGAGCAAACTAGCAAGCGGAATCCGACCAGCAGCAGACGTGACCAAAAACACACGCGCACACAACCACATCACGAAACAAATGACATAAAGAAAGACTGCACAAACAGTTCACACACATAAAAGCAGTCAGAATAAAGCGCGACTGAAACCAGAAGACGAGTTTGGGGGCTCCGTCCCAAACTAAAAAAAATAAAAAATAAACTATAGTTAATACAAAAAAAAACAAATTTGCAGACGGCACAAATGTGTCGGTGTTTAAAGAATCGAAATCAAGAGTACGGGCGTTACATGGCAGACGACTGATGTCTGTAAGTAACGAAGTGGCTGAGAAAGAGTCGAAAACACACAAAATATACCAATAACAAAAATAAACAACCCGATTTCTCTAACATGGGGTTCGCGAAAAAAGAGACGAAAAACAAAAATGCCAGAAGAAAGGCAGACGGAAGAAAAGGCTCCGCCGTGGAGCAACGTCTGAACCAAACAGAGAACAACTAAACTTAGTAAAAATAGCGAGACAGCCGTCCGAGTGCTGGCGTTTATCGTGCGTAAAGGAAGTTAGCCATCGACTGAATGTGTGCGTTGTATTCGTAAAGTGTAATCAAGTTTCATTTTTTATTTGCGCTATAACATTTTTATCTCATCTGTGAGAAGTGTCAGGCATTCTTTCAAATTCCATTTCTGTAAATGAAGTGTAACTTCGGTAATGACCTTGGATCTTATATGGACAATCGTGTACACTCAGCATATTGACATCATTGTTGTGCATACATTGTGATATGTCTTCGGCTGCCCTTTTCTTTTTATAGTTGGCGGTAGTATTAATGCCAAGGTGCAGGCGGGCTAAACAAGAATGAGGATGATAATTTCTGGACAAGGATGTCGGCAAGTTTAGCCAGATTGTATGTTCGACAAGACAGGTATGAGCAATACGTTAATAAAAAGGGTAGTGTCATCAGCAAAGGTAAAACACATTGATTAATCAGAACACTAACATTGAGCGGCAGCTATTTTTTTTATTTTAAATCTTTAAGTATTTACAAAAAAACACCAAAATAGATTTGTGTTTCGCTTGCCTTTCATACACTGACATGAGAATATTTTCTTGGCTAAAAGAAAAAAACCTGCGCCTTAAAAAGAAAAAAAAAAGATCACGGAAGGAACACATCATTTCCTCATTGAAATAGCAAAACGTTTTTAACAATTAAAACAAAAAGATACGTCTACAAAGCACTCTAAAGCGAATTTAGAGCGCAGCTCTTGACTAGGAGCAGGGGAGGGTATACCCTCCTTTTCTTCAGTACCCCCTCCTCCTCCTCTCTTCCTCCTCCCCTCCACTCCCGCTCAACTTTCTTCTTTCCTGTTCTTCTCCCTACCCTCCCCTCCTCCTCCCGCGTACGCTTTCATCCACCTTCTCCATACCCTTCCCTCGTCCTCCTCCATACCCTCCCCTCCTCCTACAGTTTCCTCGCTAAATTAGCTGAAAAATTGATGCCACGTCACCTCAACACCAATTCTTTTTCCCCGCTAAATTTACCAGGTAAAATGACGTCACATGACTTGATGTCACGTCACCTATGAACACAATCAGTTTCTACGCTACATTTAGCGGGAAAATTGACCGGATATCACCTCAAAGCCACTTCAACTCCCCGCTATATTTACCGGGGAATTCAATTGGTGTTGAGGTCACGTGACGTCAATTTTCCAGCTAAATTTAGCGCGGTTAACCGGACGCCGACGCCGACGCAGTGAAACACGAAAACGGGCGTCTAGAAGCTGCGCTCTAACAAAAAAAAAAGTTGCAATACGTATTTTTTGGTTCTTTCGTGCGGAGATAGTGAAAGCCAATGTATTCCGAGGAGTTCGTCTCCTAGCGGAGACTCCAGGCTCGCCATGGGTGCTGCGATCATTTTTCGCCCGGGTGCCGTGAGAGTTTCCAGTATTGATCTCCGAGGTATTTGATAATGCGATGGTCAGGACTCGCCCTGTTATGTGCCTCTCACTCTGTCGGTGTGCATAGAAAGCAGATGGTAGCGCGGGAATCCTTACCTCATCGACAGCCGACCTGTGTGGACCTCATATTTGACACGAGTGTTGCGTCGGCGTCCGTTCAGCTGGGACTCGCATTCAACAAGTAATATAAATGAAAGACGTTTACAAATCTGTGTAATGCGAAATTAGAGCGCAGCTCTTGAGGAGGAGTAATAGGGAGGGTATGACCCTCCTCTTCCTCCGTACCCTCTCCTCCTCCCCTCCTCCTACTCCACGCTCTCCTCATCCTGCTATCCCCTCCTTTTCCTCTTCCCCCCTCTCCTCATCCTCCTGCTCCTCCTCCTTTTCCGTACCCTTCGCTCCTCCTCCTCCTGCGTACCCTCCCATCCTCGTCCACCGTGCCCTCCCCTCCTCCCACAGTTTCCCGCTAAATTTGGCTGGAAAATTGACGCCACGTGACCTCAACGCCAATTCAGTTTCCCCGATAATTTTAGCGGGAAAATTACGTCACCTGACTTCGTGTCATGTCACCAATGAACAAAGTCATTTTCTCAGCTAGATTTAGCGGGGAAATTGACGTCACGTGACCTCAATACCAATTCAATTTCCCGCTAAATCTAGCGGGGCGGTAACGACGATGGCAACAATGACGCCAACGCCGTCGTTGCGAAACGCGGAAACGCGCGCCTATAATAATAATAATAATCTTTATTTTATGTGTCCACAAACAGCACATGGCCTTTTGTGTGGTACACAACATATTTTCGAACATAACACAGGAAATCAAATACATTAAAAATAAAAATATACAGAAGAAAATTGGCTGAATGCAAAAACATGCGTAAGCACAAGATGGCTTCACCAAACTGTACAAGTAATATGCCTTCCAGATTACGGCTAAAAGTTGATGAGTCACTAAATATGTCTAGCCGTGAAGAATCGATCTTGTTAAATTCCGCTTGCATTCTTACCAACGGTGATGTGACAAAAAATGTGAGTGGGTAAAAAAGTCTGTGACTTCGGCTCGAGCGTGATGGGGCATGGAAACAAATCGAGCTTAACAGTCCAGGGGAGTCGACGATCCCATTCGCAACCTTGAATAAAAATAAAATATCCCGGTAACGTCGTCTGTCCAGCAGAGAAGATAAACCGAGCTTCGTAAGCCGCCCTTCGTAACTGTAGTACCACTTATGTCTAAAGAATCGATCGTACAATAGCGATAAAACGATTTTGAACTCGCTCAATAGAGCATGATGCAGTATGACTTAAAGAATTCCAGACAACAGATCCAAACTCAAGTTTTGAGCGAACAAGACAGCAAAACAAGCGAAGAAAACATGCATGCGAAGAAAATTGTTTGGTAAAGCGAGAAAGTGCTCCCAAGGTTCTAAGGGAGGCATTACAAGTGACAAACACATGGTGATTAAAGTTCAACGCGGTATCTATAAAAACTCCAAGATCACGAATGACACTAACACGCTCGATGACGTTGCTATCAACAACATAGCAAAACGCAAGTGGGTCTCGTTTTCTACTAAGACTAATTGTTTTTGTCTTCAGTTCGTTCAGCAGGAGGTTATTATCGTGACACCACTTAGACACTTCACACACATCATTCTGAAGAAGTGCACACTCAGAATGCGAACGAACCTGACGAAACAGTTTTATATCATCTGCAAATAATAGCACTTTAGAATTTTTAACCGAACACACAATGTCATTAACAAAGCACAAAAACAGAAGAGGGCCTAAATTGCTCCCCTGGGGCACACCTGAAGACGAAAAGAAGGGTTCGGACATAAATCCCGAAACGCGAACGAAATTCCTACGACTGGAAAGGTAACTTCTAAACCAACAACAGTACGTCGAACAGAGCCCATAATCATCCAGTTTATGCAGAAGCATATCGTGATTTACCCTATCAAATGCTTTTGACATGTCGAAGTATATTACGTCAACTTGCTGGTGACCATGAACAATGGCACAATATAATCCAGAAATGTGCACAGATTTGTTTCTACCGACTTTCCTTTCATAAAACCATGCTGTTTGGGACAAATCTTTTGACGGAAATAGTTATAAAGACGTTCGTGAAGCGTCATTTCAAAGACTTTAGAAAAACTGCAGAGTAAAGACACTGGGCGATAATTTTTGACAATGCTACGATCACCAGACTTAAAAATTGGCACTATGACAGATTGTTTCCATATAGACGGAAATTTGCCCAACCGTAACGACAAGTTAAAAATGTGCAACAGCACCGGAGATAAAAGATCAGCGCAGCCTTTTACGATAAAACTGGGAATTCCATCTGCACCAGCAGACAACTTTGGCTTCATTTTTCTAAGGCATGTTTCTATTTCTAATTCATCGATGGGGACAAAAGCAAAAAAATCAAGTGTTTTTGCGCAGGATGAAACAAAATTCGCGTTGGATTCAGATGAAAAACATGACTTGAAATGCTGAGCAAACATGTTTGCGACTTCCGCTGGATCCGACGTACAGCCGGAACTATCACGCAAAAAAGGGGCACTATCGCTCTTTTTGTTTCTTTGAGATGTTACGAATTTCCAAAAGTCTTTGGGGTTAGAGTACATAGCAGACTCGGTCTTAGATACATAAACTTTTTCATCTCTCTTGAACAGCCATTTTGCTAAAGAGCGACACTCACTGAACTTTAGGGACCATTTTTCCAAACCTGACTTTTTAAAAAGCCTGTGATAATGCAATTTCTTTCGTAAACAACACTTCAGTTCCCACGAAAACCACGAAGGGTATTTGTTTGGCCGTGAAACACGCTTGGGTATAAAAGCATTCATGGCGCTCGACACAACTGCAGTAAACGCTTCAGTCGCTGAGTCTACACATACGTCTTTCAAAATCGGGTGCCAGTCATAACTCTGGAGATAAGAGTACAGGTTAAAGTAATCGCCTTTGCTGTACAAAAAGTAACTCTGGCTACGAAAAATATGCTGACCAGGCGGAAAGAAAAATGAAACAACAAAAGGAGGATGAAAATTATCAACACGTGTTATAGGGTCGTCGACTAGACTGATACTGTCAATCGGCGAAGACACCAGTACTAGATCAAAAGCTGCGCTCTAAAAAAAAAGAAGAAAGAAAAGGAAACCGCGTTTCGGAAAAACTACGTTGCAGTTCTTTTGTCGATTCGGTGCTCCGAGCTGACTGGTGCGAAAAGTTGACAACGAACTTTATCCTCTCAGGCCTATTAATTACGAAATGCAGTATTTAGGAGCGATCGTTTCAGTTCTTTGGAAGATATTAAACAGTCGTTTCGGGAGTTAGGAACCCATAAGTTTTTTTAATCATTTTTGGAAAAATATATTCACGAAAGGTCGAAAAGGAAGAGAGACAAGCGGACAGGGGAGGGGGGGAAGGGCACCATAGCTGGAAACAGGGAGATAGTGGGAGAAAAAGGGAAGAAAAAAAGGAAGGAGGGAGAGGAAGGGCAAGGGCTCAGATAGGGGTTCAAATTCTCGGTAGTTTTATAACACCCACTCCGGCGATTGCCGTAAGAATGTGCAGTATGTGAAAACAATGCACGTGAATTCCTTCGAGGGCTTGGAAATCTCTGACCAAACTTATTTGGTCTGTTTAAAACAATATTTAGTGAAGAAAAAAATGAAGTAGGACGTGATGATCTAAAACCTTTATAACAAGTCCTAAAACATCGCGGGATCCAACATATATGTAGAACTAGTGTTGTAATTGTCTTCAGTTATTGATATCTAATGAGATGCCCACGTTATGTGTACACTTTGAAATGAAGCGGACTGGAATTTATTAACATAAACTGTAGTTCTTCTCGAACTGTGGAAGCCTACGTTATGTCTCGCAACTCTATCCCTATTTACGTAACTCCTTCTTGTTCTGATTATGTCTTCTTTGCATCGGGAGTTTGTTTCAAAACACCCAATATTGTAACAGACCTTACAGTTAGGACCAATTCTAACTTATGACGAACGGTGATCGAGTCGTTGAAGCTGACTCCGCCACCTCTCGCACGCTTGCAAACATGTTCAATAGCATGGGAGGAATTAGTGCAGTATTTTTAAACGCTCCATTTTATTCAGTGCGCATTTACCATGACGTCATGCTATTAATTAGTATAAAGAGCATTCCATCCAATCTGATGGATAAACCATTTCCCCTTTGAGGTGTACATCAACGCCACACGATTATTTTCTTTCATATGCGTAGAATACGCAAGACACATGTGCCCCAGGTAGTACAATTGTTTTTGCAAAATTTACCTTTTGAAGTGAAGACGACCAGAAGTGAAGGCCGAGTTGGGCTTCATTTCTGGTTGTTCGTTTTTTGATGTGTCATTTTTTGGGCCTAAATTGCTAAACAATCTTACATTTAACCCGAGAACGACTGACAAAGCAGGATGAGGGAGCTTAGCTGCATTGCATATCTTCCACTGACATCGCCTTTTGTTGAGCCTTGCAGCCTTCTTTTATACTACGTGTAGTTGTGAGCGATCGCGACAGCCATTTCAAGATAATCAGAGGTGTGGAGCACAATATCTGACCGCTCTCCACAGGACAAACCCGCTTAGACAAAAAGTTGCCACGTGAATCAATCTGACGCGCTGATGGGCTCACTGAATCGGCGGTAGAGATTGTTTATCATAAACGGAATACGTTTATGCCAACATATCTGCACTTCAAGAGCCAGCTGACTTCACGATATTAAATGAACCTTTTAAAAAAAATATCGGATCAAGAGTAAATGGATTTGATACTCTTTTTTTCCACCTTCTGGCCGAGCAGAGAGGGAAGATGGTTCCTCTGTAGCAACTTCGGGGCCGAAGCTAACCCACGATGGGGACAAAGGCGATGTTTGATGGAGCGGTGTCTAGGTCTTAGCGGCTCAATGGACAAGCAGGTTGTAGCTGACATTTTGGGTGTCGAACGGCCTCGAAACAGTCGTGTGTCTAGGTGGCAGCAGAAATAAAAAAAAAAAAAGATTGAAGGCGGCTCTCGAGAAGAGGTCCTTGGTGTAAAATATTTTTCACTTTACAATGCCGTTTCTTCAAGTAGAAATAAACTGCTCCAAGCCACAATGATCCAAGGAACTATCAACGTTTTGGGGTAATGGACGTTTTATTCGTCCGAGTCAAGGAAATGATGGTGCTATGTTTGGTGGACGCACTTCTACAAACAACTGCTCATCGTCGACAGTGAGACTTCCGTTTAATATGGGCGACCTTCTTTGTTCCCGACTTTGTGTCTAAGTGGTTCTATGCTGCCCCAGTCGTTTTATGCATCTATGACGGATTACATGATATCCGGTGTTTTTATTCGGAAGTACACTGCAAGTATGCTCTGTTAGACGTCCTGATTCCCTCTCAATGTCCACGGCCCTTCCTGTTTGATATTTTTAAGTTTTTCTTGACATGAAAACTGTGTAATTGTATTTAATAATATGTTTTCGTTCGACAGAGAAGTATAGCAAATTTAATTAATTAATATATGCTGTGTTTAATAAACTTCTGGGAGCGATTGAAAACGATTATGTTTGTCTGTCCATACGATTTACATGCAACAATAGATATGCAACGGTCGACAAAAAGCAGACCTACGCGACGTCCGTCCGATACAGAGCAGACGCATCTGTGACGCCGGGCCGTAGCTCGGGCCGATCTGTAGTGTATTCTCACTATATTTCGCCGATACCCGGACGAATCTGATCCGTAGAGAACTCGGACGATATTGAGCCAATACAGGGCCTGTGGCAGAACGATCGTACGCCAATACCTCTCGGATACCGGCCGTGGTGTAGAACTGGACATTTCACCGAACACCGATAGTTGGATCGATTTTCGGCCGGCACTGGTACAACACTGGCCACCCTACAGAAAATGTAACCGATTTCTTGCTGGATACCTGAAATCCAGTTAGATTTTCTGTTCCATAATCCAGTTTATAGTGGTTGTTTTGGTAGGGCACCTATCACCGTGCCGCTTGAGTAGCATTGGTGTATGGGCGGAAGGGTGTGAACAAAATCCCCTTAAACGTACTAGAACTAAAGCTGTGCACTGGGAAACTGTATTCTCAAAAATAACTGCGTAGTTGTCTCCACACTAAAGTAAATTTACTCTAAATTATCGTTCGATTTCTTCCGTTTACTTATTTGTGTCTCCCGTGTCGCCTTTCGCAGTGCCGGCTGAATCCTTCGCCTTCAACTACAGCTTCCCCCAGGAAGGTAGCCGCGCCGTCAGCCTCATGTGCACGGGCCGAGGACTGTTCCCGAGGCCTGACATGAAACTGTACGTGGTCCAGTCAGGCCACCGAAAGCCCGTGTGGTGCGGACGTTCACCTCCATGTCCTCCCAGAGCCTCTTCGACGTTGTGCTTCACGCCGAGATGCCGAGAACACGTTGCCGTCCGTGGCGGACATCTTAGAGTGCGTGCTCGAGATCCCTTACAGTAACTACGTGCTAACGAGAAGGATGAGTTTGTCGCCCGGTGAGTAAATTCCAAACAATTTCCCCCTTTTCAAAAATTTGCTTTTACCTTCCTCTAGATTGCTGACGCGATCATTTAGTTGTAATCTTCATCTGTGCCTTCTTGTGTTTCTCTTGTTGTAATGTGAGTGTAATTATCACAACAAAAAATCATTTTTTATTATTATATTTTTTTTTCAATTGAATATCTATCATTAAAGCGGGAGTGCAATTGATGTGTTCTTCTTGGACACAAACTACCGTGGTCAGAAATATGTGTTCCTGAAGGTCATCTTTAATAAAAAAAACAAAATAGTGGCGATGTCGTTTTCATGGTAATAATGTCGCGCATGACATATCTCTGGTTGAAATGTATTGCAGCAGACGATCGCAGCGTAATATACGACGTGAGACAATTCAGTTTCCGGATTACACATAGTGCTACGCGGTAACTCTGAGTCAGAGGAACATGCCTAGTCATACGCTCGTGACATGGTGCAACTTGTGCTTATTCGATACATTGACGAAATATGTCAATTGTCCAGCATTAATGAAAGCTCTACACATTCGTGCTATATTGTAAGCGTAAAACGGGTGAGAATAAACTACATCAGAAGTTTAAATAGAAGAATTGAGATTGGTAAAATTATGATAAGCCTGGCGCTTCGCCAAGCATGTTAGCAATGACTTACCGCAACCATGTTACGAAGAAATGTAATGTTTTGCTGACACAAGTGTTTCAAGAAAAGCGATGAAAAAT
>JABSTQ010003131.1:0-20192 GCA_013358835.2 Ixodes persulcatus
ATCTGCTATAGACATTTTAGTGACGTGACAACTTTTCGACGTACACTGGAGTCAATCATTTGTTTATAATGTTGAATCTATGTGGCTGTCTGCGTTTAATTTCCAATGACGAACTGTGTACCACTATTAAGGCTATGTGCTGTTTGTGGACACAACAAAATAAGATTATTATTATTATTATAAAATGGTAACTGAGCTTAGAGTAAACCACTCGGTTGTATAAAAGCTCAAAGTAATAATGTGAGTGAAGCTTAGGTTCATTAGCCCACAATAAAGTCAAATAGATAGTTACTCAAAGTAATAAAGATGTCAATAATGCTGATATAAACTCAGTTGTGTGACTAATAAATCGGGGACAGATAAAAAGTAACTATAAAGTTAATTGAGTAATTACAGTAACTTGAGTGACTTCTAACACGGAGTAATCAAAGGAGTAATTCAAATCTAACTGAACTTTAATGTAGTCCCATTTGTAATTATATTTATTAGGAATCGACTGAGAAGTGAAAACGATTCTTCTATAAAGTTTTTGTGGCAATGATACCTGTATAACCAAAAAGTAATCAGAAGGTCAAATGAGCTTCTACCCAGTATATTTTTGTTAATAATTCCTGGAATAATTCGAGGGAGTAATCCAAAATATTTTTGGAACTTTTATCTCGTAATTTGACGCCGTGCTCCAGTCCAACCCCAGCCATTTCAAGGCATTCATCGAATAAATTTTTTTATGTTTCGTACTACCCTCATGTAATACCCCTTATTTGGGTCATTTTACGTTTAATGAATAAATAAATAATAAACTAACGGGTCAAAGTAATTAGAATTGCAGCCATACTTCCATTAAGCTTTAAATAAAGTAAGAAGTGTCAATAATAGCGCGAAGTAATGAAAAGACTGATCACAAATCGCAATTGCACTTTTATCCTCTGAACTATATCAATATAAGTCGAACTAATAAGAAAGAGTAAACAAATTGTCAATTCAGCTAAATTAAAGTTGAGTGCGCCACTAAGAACTCGAGGTTACCAAGAGTAATCAAGATGTCAATAAAGCTACGTCAATCATGCGACTAGTAACTCCAAATAATCGAAATAATGTTCAGAATATCAGCTGTCCGAAACAAAATCTAATTCTATAAATAACTACTCAACTTCTCAAATGTTTAAGTGAAACGCGACCACTAAAGAAAAATAAACACATGCATATATTGTGCATTAAATTCACTGACGCCAGGACTAAATATGGTAGGGCAAGGAATAAAAAAAAATGGCGCTTGAATTAAATTGAATGGCACACGGATTAAATTGATCGTCGTTTGGAATAAAATGAACGAAAAAACCTGTAGTGTTATTAAACGACTGCATGCACCATTATTACAAATTCGTGATTAGGGTCATTTGTGCGTCATCCTGGTGTGGAGAACAGGAGGCGGGGAAAAGTTCGTGTTTTTCAAGGAAAGGAGCCACATCAACTAGAGTTTCTCAGTAGGCCGGCAAGCAGCATTGAGGCACTCTGACATCAAGGACATTAACACGGGATGTGTTCAGGTTCACAAAATAATATAACTGCGGATCAAACTTGTTTTTCAGAACCTGATTTTCCTAATCAAAGCAGAGATTGCAAAATTACTTTTAGAAAGTAATTGAATAACATTACTGATTACTTTTCTGAAGACTGCGAGAATGTTATTAAATTACATTACAAATTACTGCAGACTAAAAGTAATGACATTGCATTACAATTACATTCCCAAAATAATGAAATCACTTTGACTACTTTTCAATACCTTGAGGCAGAAATTCGTGCACATTCTATTTACAGTACATGTAGCAAAACTCAGATCTTCCAGTTGACACCATACTTGGGTAGTAATTGAATTAGAGTAATTGAATTACTGTAATTTAATTACTTTTCCTGGTAATTTGTAATTGTAATTAATTACTTTTGGGTAAAAGGAATTGTTACTGTAATATAATTACTTTCTAGCATCAGTAATTGCAAAATTTCAGGCACAATTACAATTACTTTTGCAAGATTTTGCGGCGCCGGCGATTTTCCCGCCTGACCACGGAGACAACAGTACAGCCAAAGCGACAGAGGAGAGAGTCTATCCCAACCTGCTCAAAAGGAGAGAAAGGAGGAATGGGAAAGTGAGGCTGGGAGAGAACGGAATGAAGGGTTTTGTAGACTGTAAAACGATTTAATAAAAAATTTGAGAAATAATTTGATAAATGAGGGCTACATTCGCGTCCGTTTTCGTTCCTGTCGTAGTTGAATTTGTCTCTCCGTCTCGTTAGCTTCCCGTTGCTCGTGTTTCTAGGGGTCTCTCTTATTTCTCATTCCCATCCGGGGGCATCGGGGGTCGAAGTCGAGCTGGTTGGGCTCCGATCACATCATCCGGTCGAGGCAAGGAGGTTCGAGGTTCTCCTTACGCGTCTTCACCGCTAGCATATTCGCTTACATGTTTCAGTAAAGGTTTTTGACTTTTATTGCCCATGAAATTATTCTCTTTTCTTTATGAGTTTTTCACGTCCCTCTCCTCTATCTCGTCTGTTGGTACCACTATGAGTAAGTCGTGCTGCTCACATCTAGGCGAAGAAGCAGCAGGTCTCGTTAACACGACTCACTCCGCCTTACTTCCAACCGTTGTTGCTACACTGTTCTTCCCTCTCCCAATCCTCGTCTTTCTTTTTGTATAAATTTTCATTATTTAGTGTTTGCTCTATCCCCTAACCCTTTCAACCGTTTCTCAACCTGATTGGACGAGATTCCGAAACTTTACAAACCGCGGCTTTAGACCGTAGGTAGCTTGTCTGTTGGATTTGCTTTTCGTTGAAGACTTTCTTTTTTATATAAAGGGCTTTTCATGCACTTTGTTTTTACACCTCTATCGTGACCCTTCAAGTGTTGTCCTCTCGTCCTGGCCTGTGTAACCGTCCCGAGGCACGCAGTGTCGCTTTGCATTGAGAACCTGCAACAGTATTATCTACAATGGAAAAGGAAAGGCTGCCGTTGCCTTCTTACGAAAAATTCTTTGAACAGATCAGCAACAATAGAAAAAATATAATCGTGAGGTGCAAACTCTGCACACCGTCTCTGAAAACATATTCAACAAACAGAAAGGCGACCTCAAATTTGCAGAAACATTTGCAGGTAGGCAACTTTCTTCTCACTTTCAATAATACTTACAGTTATAAAACAAAAAATAATAATGGCTCGTCTATATCTTCCAGCTGAATCACGCTCAAGTAATTCATGAAATCGAGGCGTCCAAGAGGCCGGAGTTTTAGAATAAATTGCGGGTTCTAATTTTCGCGACGCTGTGGGATCGCAATATATATTCCAATGTGTTTATATTTTACCGGAATTGTTCGCGGGACCTATTTATCGCGAATTGTAGGCGATTCACGAAATTCGCGAAAATGAAGTTGTTTACAGTATATCATGAACTTTTCGAGTTGGTTCTTGCCATGCTAAATTTAAATCGGTCTTCTTTTTGAGACGCATAACATCGATACAATCATTGCTATCCTAATGATTAGCTACATGACGATCCTAAATTTATTACCTATTTCAGGAGCTTTCTGGGTGTTACCGTGCACTGGATTAACCCAGAATCCATGGCAAGAGAGTTGCTGCTATTGTGACACTAGTTTTATGGAAGCGACCACAGTTCGCGTGCTGCGGCTAGTCGGTTAACTTATCCGGCATACTACGCGTCCGCAGACAGAGAGAGGCAGCGAATCGTGGCTGAAATATTTTCGTAAGTTGTCGTATTCTTTATATGATTGACGTCGTTTACAAGTTTCTGTTACCAGCCCTTTTTACGTGAGTTTTATTATACCAGTACTGTCGCATATTTGTTTCCTTGTATTATTTTTATGTTTATTTTTGTTGGTTTGACTTGGATACCATTTGCATAAGCACTAAGGAGACTCACCTCGCACCTGTGAATTTTGTCACCATTGATTCGGGAGCCCTGATTCAGTTCTTATAAATTTCTGAGCCATTACTATTTTTTAGGGGTGTGTGAATATTCGGCCAATGCCGAATATTCGGTACAAACGGCGAATATTCGCAAAAACTGCGAATATTCGAGCAAGTAACGAATAATCTGCCTGCCACGCATTCCCCTATGAATATGTTTACTCACTGAGGAAGTCGTATGATGCGTGCGTTATCGGTCTGCTCAGTTTCTACGTATCTGTCCGATGGCAGCAAGACAGGATCAGTTTCGTTTTTTTTTTTTTTTCACCAAGCCCTTTGTTGTGTGGCACTTTTATAGCAATATGTGATGTAATTGCGCGTTCTTTGAATTGATACAATAAAGTAAAGCTCGAGAGTGAAATATAAGTATAAAATAAATCTCGAGAGTGTTATCTAATATGAATGTTTGAAAATAAAAAAAAAAAGCTGTCTGGGAGCAGAACATTGCATCGCCATCGACAACAACTCCTGCCACTCCCGTGCAGTCAAAACTAGGGATGTTGCGAACCTGCCCAGGTTCGAGTTCGACCAAGTTCGATTTTTGTTTAACTTCCAACTCGATGTTCGACAAAGGTTTGACTAAAGTTCATCTTTTGTGTGCATGCGCGAAAATTGAAAAAAAAAAAAAAAAACTAGTTGACTTTACCAGGCGGAGGAAAAGTGCAATATTTGTTGGGTTTGTTGGCATCACTGGCTTTACATTAATAACTAATGAAAGCGTTAAAAGCGCATATTTCCGCTTTTATATGGTGTAAACATTGGTAACCACTTTATGAAATATAAAATGAAGTACTTTCTAAATTATTTTTTTACAAAAGTCAAAATATTCGTGTAGCAGCCGGGCAACACTGTCCATAAGTCGAACCTCTCGGAACTTGAGTGAAATTTCGCAGGTTTCCCGAGTGAAAGGGTCGTTCTACTGGCGGAAATGTTGTCACAGCGCGTAGGGAGCGCTTACTTGCTGAACACGTTGAGCACTTAATTTTCCTACACAATAATTTGTAATGAGTGCATTACTAGAAGTATATTTAGCCTCCTGCTGCCCAGAATGTGCAGTTGCATTGATTTATTTTAAAAACGCAATAAAACCTGCTGTTATTTCTTGTTTTGCAATATTTTATTACTACATACATATTCGATATTCGATTCGATATTCGAAGCCCGTTTTTTGCCTTATTTGTATTCGATTCGTATTCGAAAATTTTAATATTCGCACACCCCTACTATTTTTCACTCAATGTAAATAATTTACAATAATATGAAGCGTTTGTAGGTGTATGTGGTGGTATTAGCGCGTGTCGATTGTAGTTTGATATAACACAAAAAAAAAATAATATTCAGATATGACTGTAATTGTCGCATTTTTATTTGCCTGGCTAACAAAAGTTGTCAACCCAATTTCGCTTAGCGATCGGGCGTCTTGGAGTATATAAAATAATTTATTTTTATTTATTGAGAATATAGAACGCTGGAATTCATCACTCTAAACTGTTAAGTCCTATAATTCATTTAACAAATTTCATAAAAGGAAAGTACAATACGTAACATTTATACAGCGGCCATATAACTCGTTTAAAGTTATATGGCCCAAGGTGGGTAACTCTCAGAAATAAGTAATTGTAAAGTAATTGCATTACTTCTTAAAAGTAATTTGTAATTGCGATGAATTACTTTCGCGTACTAGTAATTTTAATTGTAGTTAAACTACTTTTGGAGCAGAGTAATTGTAATTGTAATTAAATTACATTTTGAAAGTAATTTACCCATGTATGGTTGACACTGCAACAGCTTTATGCGCCTCAAAGTGGACCATACTGAAGAGTTCTTTCGTTTATGCACACGACACAAGTGATAAACATGAGGAATAGCTTATTTCGATGTGACTCAAAGACAGTCGACTCACCGGTCTCGCTGTTCACTCAACGGTGAAGGACCTTATAGTCCGTTGCAACCTAAGAACGAAGGGCGAGGGTAAGACGGGCCGGGGAGGAGGACGCAGACGGATCACTGGAGAAGAGAGGGGGAAACCTTCTCTCTTTAGCGTTCCGTCTGCTTCCTCCTCCCCGGCCCGTCTTACCCTGAACCTTCGTTCTTAGGTTGCAACGGACTATAGTTAAAGGGTGATATGTTTCCGTGTTCCTGATTTAAAAGAAGCTATGGACCGTGTCAGTACGTTAAGTCGGGTCATGGAAGCTCGTTCATAGGAGTCCTCACGTGAAACGTCTCCCTTCCACGTGAAACGCAAACTAATCCAATTCTTTTAAGAGCAGTAGTTGACATATTACCGGTCATTCATGTCAAGAAGTATTGTTCCCAAACAGCCGAAGAGCCCAAGGTACTGCGCGTTGTCCCACAAGGGTGCTGGATATTTGTTAGGCAGAAGCGTCGCCAGTTGAGGAAAGGGACGTCGCGAACTTCCTAAAATTGGTTCTTTCCCAAAAAACGGGTGGAGATATCTGCTCGTAGGTTTATTTCCGAATAAACTTCCTAAGGAAAGGTATCGAGGCATACCGCGAGCGACACCTAATTAGCTCGGTACCCGCCTTTTCCGACTACAAAAAGCACCTTTACTTGGCAAAGCCAAAGGTACGCTCAAAATACTTTGGGGCCTACGAGGTGTTTCGGATTAACTATTTATAGTCCGATCGTTTTTTGTTCACAATGGTACAAGCTTACGGGTTGACATTGCTTCACGAAAGAGCAAGAAGGCTGGGCATCTGTTTGTCCTATCCTCTCAGGTCTTAAAGTGTGTTGACCTCACTGGTGATGTCCCATTCGCGTTGTAGACTATAAGCCGTTCATCCCTAAGCTGACAGTGGGGTGGAAGTTACGTGCTCGTTAACAGTCACACGTCTATCACTCGCCACCCAATCACGCTCTCGTTCATACCCACGCGCAGAAAAAGCGACGGGTCAGGTGATCAAAGGAAGGCGGTTGATTGATTCTGGTGAGCTTGAAGAAGCTCCCACCGAACGGCCATCTTAGGGATCAACGAAATATAGTATTGTCGTGATGACGTGACATCGTGACTGTCTTGCGTGGAATTCGTGATCCGTGGCCATCCAGCGATGTCTTTACGGGTAAGCTTTTCACTTTCTCCTTTCCAGCCCGCCTTTGCGCGCCTGTCCAGTTTTTTGCACTCAGTGGGCCGTAGTTTATTTGCTCTGTTGTCTCTTTCACGATATTTCACCACGTAAAATAATGATTCTCTTTTGTTAAAGCTCGTAAACGAACTTTCTGCTTTGGTACAAAAGTAATTTCAAAAGTAATGAGGAATTTCTCGGCATTACTGCCTGAAAGTAATTCATGACATTACTAAATTACCAGCCTAGAAAGGTAATTTATTACATTACTCATTACCCCAATATGTACTTTAAGTACTGTAAACGACTAAATGTTCGCGAGGACCTAATTTTCGCAAATTTCGCGAATCGCCGACAATTCCCGAAAAATACGTCCCGCGAACAATTCCGGCAATGTGTAAACGCTACGGAAGCTACACTCGATTCGCTTTGGCCGGATTCGCGAAAATTTGAGCCCGCGAAAATTAAGTCTTTTTTTGCAGTACTTAAAAAAAAAAAAAATTTTTTCCACCTGGTTATGACAGCATATCTCAAAATAAATGTTCGTCAAAAAAAAATTTGTTTGCCCAATGTTTGTGTTATAATACGATATTTTTTTCGATCTGCAAACGAAAAAGATATTGTACCCCTGTGGGATGAGGATGATAGCTTTTGTAACTGACTAGTGTCCGCTCTGAAGTCCAGCGAACTCACAGCACTCACTAGTTGGGAACAAACTCTATCATCATCATCCCACCAGGGCATAATGTCGGTTTCGCCCGCAAATCAAAAAATTTGTACTTTACCGTTGGGAAATTTTTTTTCTACGAACATTTATTTTGAGACATGTCTGTACAAACTAGGTAAAAATGTTTTTGTTTTCTTATCTTCGAGTCTCATTAACGTGCTGTCAGAAGTCCAATGCACCAATTCAGTTTCCCCGCTAATATTGGCGGGACAAGTGATGTCATGTGACCTACCCCGCGATTTAGTTTTTTCACCAAATTTTGCGGAAAAATTGACGGAACGTGACCTATACTATACCAGACTGGTTATTGCCTTCTGATCAAACTAAAGGAATCGCTTAAATATTGCATTTCAGGCAGTACTTAATGACTATTTAAGGCTTAAAAAGCATATACAAATTCAAGTTTTATAATAAAGCTAATCACTTATTCCTAATGACGTTTGACTTAAAACTGGTTCAAAAATGCTAGGTATAGAGCTGAGATATTTAAACGTTTTGGTTGCAGACTTAGCTCTAAATTAGCGCTGCACTGTGTCTTTAAACAGCAAACGTCTGGGTCACGTGCAGCAGAGCACTGATACAGCCTTTTAATAGTTCAACACAGTGTCTATGGGCACCCTGCAGATCAAACTCAGTGGCGATACGTGCGCCTCTCGCGGCGGCGTCGCGCGTACTCATCGGGAAGCGACCTCGGCAGTCGCAGCTTAACCGCAGTGCTACACCGGTGAGTGTTGCAAGGTCTACATGCCTGTTTGGGCTACATCATTGGCGGAAGTGCGGGAGCAGCGGGAGAAGCCTTGGAGCTCTACCGCTTTCCCTACGCTGACTCAAAAGTGGCCACGCGCGGCGCTCTTCGCTGGGAGATCGGTAGCGACTCCTGGGAGATCGGTAGCGACTCGCATGGTCCAGCGCACAACTGAAGCACCCTCCAGCCGGTACATTGTTGGATTGTTCGCTGACTGAGGGTATGGAACCGCCAAGGGTGTGGACAAAACAGCTGACAAGCGGACGTCGTGCGTGAGATAGTTCTCGGTGTTTATCTTTACCCTGTTACAGTTTCAAAAGTCTACTGTTGTCTGGCTATCACCGTGCCTTCTCCAGGTGCACAAATTATTTAAATAAGCGTAAGAAAAATCGCGGAAAGTGTGCGATGAGTACTAGAGGATGCAGCTCGAATGTGGCTGCAATGTTTTTGAGCTTTACATGTTCCCCAATGATCCTTATTCATGACGTCAGAGGATTGCGAATGTCAATCTCGAGGGCTTTGTACCAGACTCCTCGTCACGTTCGTGCTCACGACTACCTCGTCTAAGGGCAGGCGGACCAATTCCAAACCGGTGACCATGCACCAAATAAGTTATCACTGCACGGTACGCTATTATTTCATGGCATGTGAAGGGTATGAAAATTCGTCTACGGGCCACAAACCCAAGAAGCAGTTATCAAATGTCGGAAGCTTATCTGCCTAAGTTACATTAAATGTCTCATTATTCCTTCACTGTGAACACTCAATCTAAACAATCCACCGGCTTTGTCCTCGCACTTCCCAAGATTCAAGGCGATGGCCTGTCATTAGCCAGCTCGGTTCGGCTCGCCAACTGTCAGCCTAGCTTTAGTAGCAAACCATAGCCAAGTCTAGCCAAGTTCCCGCCATACCCACACCGTTGCCAACCCAGATGGCTTAGTTGCCACAAGAGCTTGTATTTCTAATTTTGAGCTCCTAGACGGCGTCATCGGGGCCGCGAATCTGAAACCTCTAAATTAAAATGGCTAATAAACTGCCACGCGGTTTTTGTGGCCGCTCCGCACGAACATAAATATTAGAGATTAAATGGCTCTGTTGTCTTTACACCGAGTGCGGATTAAAGAACGGAAAGCACGCCGATAGTAAAGTTGGTAAAACAGTTCAAATAGAATCGTTCTTGCTTACCTTCTATGAACAAATTTAATGTGCAAGCGGCCGCCAAAAGAGGCATATTGTCAGGAAATAAAACACCTTGAATGTTTTCTTTTAACATTTAGAGACGTTTTTAGTGGCTAGACTTGCGCATAGGAAATCTTATTTGGGCTGCGTTCTTTATTATTATTTGGTGCCAATATCCATTATTTACTTATGCCACTATTTATCAAACAATAGCTTAATCATCATCAGTTTTGGTTAGAGAGGAAGAGGTAAAATCGATAATGTGTTTGGCAAAGATTTTGGCAGAGTGCCCTTTTATGAATTCTCGTATGGCAATAAAACGCGATCAGAGGTTACAGCGGTACATCTAGAAATTCGCGAAGTTTACATTAGTGGGGAATACACAATTTATATTATTTTTCTCTATAAGTTGCCTCGTAACAATAATTTTAATCGCGGATAAGGTAAGCGATAATCTCTTGTACTCATCTTGACATAAATTTTCATCTAAGTGATCTGGCATACATTGATCCAGGGCTAGTTTTTGTCGGTGGCTTGCTCACGTAAATCCCACTTTACGAGCGCAAAGTGTTCATATGATTAAACAAACTTTAGTCCGGCCGTCAGCGCACGTCAATGCGTCAGCGCAAAAAGTTTCTTTCAGGTAAAGTTCGCCCTCAGGTGTTCTTCAACACAAAAAAGCTCTATTTTGCGTTGTAGTTAATATATCTGGTGCTTAGCGCAAGGCGGGTCATTTTCGTTGACGAGCGAGTACAAGTTTTCTAAACGAAAAGTATGAAATATTCTATGTTGTTCTATGACGCTAAATATATGGTTCTACAACACTAACAAAAATAAGAACATAATATTATCCATTTTCATGTATTTGTTTCTATTTCTGGCACTGGCGGTCTAAACAAGAACGTGATGGTTTTACGACTTACTTTCTGTTGAATTGGGTCACTGCTTACAGAGACGGGCAAGTTCAGACCTGCGATATATGGTCAGCGGGTGCCACTAACTAGATATTAATTTTCGGACCTACAAATGGCTGGATTCTTTTCACAATAGACAGAGTATAAACACCTGGATTAAGGCTATTTAAATAGGTACGAACGCCACGGCTGCAAGCCTTGTGAAGCAGATTGAATGCCATGTTAATGCTTTGTTCTGTCAAGCAACCCATAGGCATATCTGAGAACACCTGAATAGAAAATCTAACGTTCCAATCATATTAGGCTGGAGGACAGATATTAAGTGTTGTTCGTGAAGAAGATTGTGGTTAGAATTGTACTTTCACTTATTCAACGCGCGATATGGTTTACCGTAAAGAAGTCACGACAAATAAAGCACCCAAAATGTTTTTTTTTATTGTTTTTGATGCGCTTGACAGGTATCATCGAAATGATTCAATTGCTGTTTAAAAGAATCTCTACTCTGGGCCCAATAAATTTTAGTAAACGTAATTAAAAGGGTACTTTATGTACATTATAAATAGGGTTCTGTGTGTTCGGGACTATATCTTTCTTGAGATTAAGAAGTGTTTTTGTTTTTATGTTTTTTTTTTTTTGGGGGGGGGGGTTTATTATGTGTTTTTTTTTTCGGAATCGGTGTTTTTATGTGTTTATTTTTATTGTAGCTTACAAGTCAAGAAGGTAGCGGCAAATGCCCCTCAAAGGGAATCGTATATCCCTCCGCCACCTCCGCATCCAATAGCGTCCCATCGTTTCCGTGACGTCGCGGCCAACGCGCAAGGAGGTTACCTTTCTGTACATATTTGCTTTATCTTTCGACTTTGACTTAGCATTGTGGAAGCCACGAGAGGGAGATTAGAGTCTTCCCCTTCCGATGCAAACAAAGACGACTTTCGGGGATTAGCGTCCCCCTCCGATTGATACAAAAGCTGCTTTCAGGGGCTCGGTTCCTTCTCCGATGAATACAAAGGTCGCTTTCTTAAAACGTGGGGGTCGGAGACAAGTAGTCACCACTCTGTGGCCATTATTTATCCATTAAAGCGGAACAAGGAGCGTTTCCAGTGAAATCTTCTTTCGTTTGCGGAGGGATTTGAAACCGGCGCACCACGCTTGTGGGAGGAGCTTCTCCTACCTTCTTAACTTGGAACCGACTATAGTGCAGGGCAGGAAATCTGTGTTTATCGGAACAAGTGTTATAAAACGACTGCATGCAGCATATTTACAAATTTGTGACCAGGGTCATTGGTACCTCATCCTGGTACCAAGAACAGAAGGAGACGAGGAAAAGTGCGTGCTTCTCAAAGAAAGAAGCAACATCAAGTAGAGTTTCTCGATCAGCCAGCAAGCAACATTGAGACACAAAAATGCTGCCGATAAGACCGTTTCTTTCAAAGCCGGATTTTCATATACAGAGGCAGATCCAGTTCGCTTTTCTTTTTTTTCAATTATCTCTGATTTGGGTTTATCAGTATTTAGCGAAAACGTGGAAACCTAATTATGAAGTAGGCATTGACTACGTCTCACTTTATATACACTTCACGAGTATTTGGCACCCAGGGCGAGAATGTCAGATCAAAACCAGATTGAAAAATGCCAAATCCTGTCCAGGTTTCATATAGTGTGTGATCGAATGCCAAGTCTTATATTACCCGAATAGTTTTTTTTTTTATTTTGTTTCGCTTTTTGCTTTTTTATCCTGTTTAATTTTGGATTGATTGCCGATTCAGGCACTTTCAGTCAGGTCTAATACGCTTCCAGGGCATCTGATAGAATCTCTTTCTTCGGCTCCAGCAATGGGTTATCGCGGTAATCCATACTTGCAGTCGAAACAGAATTGGATAAGCGAAATCCCGAGTACGCAATATTGATGTATACACGTTTGGAAGAAAGGATCCTGCGCGCTGCTATTTTGGGGGATGCTGGCGCAGCGTAACGTTTCCGCCATGCTGGGGTCCACCAGGGGCACGTCATTGGGGTGAGCGATGACAAGATGGCTGCTTCTGGTATATCGCCGACGGCCAGCGTTAGCGACAAACATACTGTTTCGGAACGGAAGAGGAGGTATCCACAAAGTACTGTAGCATCAAATATTCTAGGACGGGGCGGGGCGTCTTTAAGGGTTGGAACTGACTTTATAACGATCGCAGCCTCTTTTCCAGAACGTCGTAGAAGCCAGAGCTGCCACGAGCATCGTTGATGCAATGGCCTTGCGGCTTCTGGTGCATTCTGATGAGTACTTTGAGACTTCATATATTTTTCAGATTTTTTTATTTGTTACTGGATTACGCATTTTATTTAATTGTTTGCGCTATTTCGGGGTCTAAGACAACACATTTATGTTTCATAATTATTTGTTTTTTATTTATTTTTGCGCTCAGTGGTGAATGCTTCAGCAAGAGTGGACGCCTCGAAACATTGTACGACAAACAGCGAACGTACTGGCTGGAGAGTAGGTCCGCTTCACCTCGGCGCGCGCTTCGAAGTTCATCCGGGATCCCACTTGCAAAGGTGTATAGGGCACGCTCACACATTAAACAGGATCTAATGGCTAGTCGGCACTCCAGTGTAAGAATCAAAAAGAAGCTCGACACATTTCTTGCGCCCCGTATTCTATTGCCACAGACAACGGTAAGAATAATTTGAGTTTGCACGCATTAGATTAAAGCCGCCACAATTTCCAGTTTGAGCGTAAAAAGAGAAGACAAAACAGGCGCAAACGAGAACCCAAATTACCAGACCCTTATTCATCGCCAATACGGGAAAGCGGAACTTGGTATAGAAGGCAAATCAGAGTAGAAAATAATTAAACCGTAATTGCGTGGAGAAAACCGTACGCCAAAGAACCACACCTGCATCGTATGAAGCAGCCCAGCGATTGTAGGCAGAAAGCGGACGGGGAACAGTGCACGTCCGTTGCCGGATGTTTGATGGCGAGTTCCGTATATGTACTCACGATGAGAAGACCAAGTTCCGAATATTTCATCCGAGATTTCGGCTATCATGCGAGCCTATTAAAAGTGAAACTTAGTAAGATTTACTCAATTTCGTGCGTGCAAGCACGTCATACATCATTGTTTTTTTAATGCAAGGTTAAATCGGTATTACTTTACGTGGTCGCCGAAGCTTCAGCAAAACGTCAACTGGTGCTAGAGCTGGTGGGTGTAACAATGCGCGGTGCTCGCTTTTAAAACGTTACACTACTTTCTTAGAAAAAAGGGTATCTATAGAACGGTCTTGTAATTTATGTTCTTTTATAAAGGGAGAAACTTTCGTCCTGAAAGCAGGGGAGAAGAGTTCCTCCGTCGCCTGCATCTAATTAGGGCGGCCCCTAACCGAGCAATTTGAGCACAATAAGGCTTAACGAGAGCGCTAAGTCTTTTGTACGGGACGAGAGGAATAGCAAATAAAAGCGCAAGACGGCCTTTGCGCGAACAGTGTTTATTACTGAAGCCAGCTCCCCCCCGCAGGTAAAGAAACTTGCGTTTTGAAAGCAGTTACTCAGTCTTCTCGTCGTGAGCACTGCGATGTTAAATGGAGACAACCGATACCCAGTTACTTCACGCACTCTACGTCTTACCTTTGCCATTCCTCGAGTCATAAGTCCGTCGTCAACCGCACATCACGGAGGAATGGTAAACGAATTGGCGAAACCGAAAGCCGCTCTCAGAAGAACAAACTTGAAGCCGCTGTTGCACGGTAACCAGAAATTACTGTGTAGCGTGAAAGAAGGTTAAATCGTTTGCATTTAGATGGCAGAGCAAGCAAAATAATTGCAAGTAGGTAGGCTTGGTACCGCTAAGTACCGCCCAATTCATGCTCTACAAAAATAGTTTTATTTGCTCTTTCACCATTGTGCTTCGGGAACCTTTAATATACACATATGTAGACACATTCCGCATACTACAAGCATGAGCTGAACATTTACATTGAGCGCATACGCATACACGGCACATACAAACATCAATACAACAGCACATGAACCCGATCACTACTTCCGAGCTCTGCGTTTCCGACTTTTACACTGGTCGTTTTGAACGTACGGAATTGCTCGGTGACCGCATAGGCAAAAAAAAAAAAAAAAAAAAAAAATATATATATATATATATATATATATATATATTCCCAGCATGTTGATTTTTTCCAGCAGTGTCATACCTCTGAGAGTATTTTGAAGGGCTCAGGGGATGAAACTCTTAGTCAAAAGTAAACGCTCATGCCGTAATTATTTGAAAGCCAATAAATTAAGCCGCTGCGGTTCCAAGCCATTTGTTTGCTTCCCCGCACGGCACGCCGTAGCCAGTATATCTATTGTAGTGTTTGTTTTTCGATTTGTGCTGTTCGCGCACGGCTGCAGTTGTCGTCTTGAAGTAATCTCTGTAGAGAGGATATTCACTCAGCTGAAAGGGATACTTCATGGGCAGAGAAATCGCTTTTCGATCAACATGAAAGTGGCCAAAGCCGCGACTTGCGGCAGGTGTTAAATGTACGGAGCTACGCCTTGGCGAGCTCGAAAGCTTCTAGCGCTCATCCCAGCGCACCACGTGGAGGGCAGTTTCTCTAGGAACCGTAATATATTTAAACAGCAAAATAAAGGATAGCTATTCCTTTTGTCAATTTTACCTACCATTCTTTCTTAATGCTAAAATTTCAAGCTGTACGCACTTTCAGTCATATTTTTATACTGTTCAGAACTTTACCTAGAGCGCAATTGCTCTCGGGGAGGAGACAACCGACAGTCACATTTGCCACTGGGATAGTTAGAACTCTGGTTCAGACCAGCGTTCCAACATGATGATCCGCACGTCGATCGATTGCACCCAATCCCTCAAGTGGTCTTAAACTCTTTAGTATAAAGCGAAATGTCAATCTCCGACGACCCGCCCCCCCCCCCCCCCCCCCCCCCGATCATGGCCCGACCAGCTGCATCAATGCCCGACACTTCACGTCATCCCACCTTGTTGTTACACCTCTGACACCCGAACGCACGGTCACATCAGCGATAATTCCGGTCTTCTGTCCACAACACAACACTGCCGTCATGCTGTTGGCACGCAGAAATACAGAACCAGGTTGACTGCCGGTTGGCACTCGGCATCGGAAAACAGAACTGAACTCAGCACAGAAGTCACCCAGGCACACGGCAGCAAAACCTGCCTGTGTTGGACGCAGTTTCCGCGATTTTATTAACGTCGTCAACGTCGACACATCCACTTGTGGAGACATCGTTCCGCGTGGTCCGCATGGTTCCGCGTGGGTTCCGCAATCCGGAGATGTCCATCTTATCCCAGTGTACGTAGCGCTGCTGGCACTGCTCCGGAACTTTGCTGTTTCTAGCGGCTTCGTTTGCTCCTTTGATATAATTAGTGGTAAAAACGTCATTGTAACCGAAATGTTCTGCATGTTCGGACTGAGAGACGGAATTACAGGCGGCCTTCGATGCCGCTAAAGCTCTATCAACTCAACAACATTTATTAAACAACGTACGCGACGTGCTCCAAAAACGAAACCAAAAGAAGGTAAGGCGGGAGGGTGGAAGCTTTCCCCGTCTGCCTGGGGAAGGAGAAGAACGTCTCGTTCCTCCCTTCTCGTGTCCGCTTGGGGGCGCGTCAGTAGAGGAGGGAGGAAAATCCGCCGTTGCTACCTTTTACCACCATTTTTTCTTATAGTGTACCACGGGAACTACTAATAAAATCTTCAAGATTACAGCGCGTTCTCTAGGAATATATTCGTCTACTTCCGCTTTTGTGCTTCTCCAAACAACCACACGAAGTGGCTTTCTGCAGCTATTTTCACAGACGCCCGAATAACGTTGTCGTGGGTCCTCCTTTTTTGTGTTCTTTTCTGGTTCTGCTAGCGGTTTTCAGCTTCGCAACCCTTTCGGCTTTTTTAGAGCATGTGAGACTGTTGTAATCATTGGCCACTCGAATCGGTTTAGCGGGGACCAACGACGAAGTTCTCAACCCTATCCTTTTGTTCAATCTTTTAGAAAAGATGCATGCGAATTTTATTTTGTACTTCTAGACATTATTGAACAAGGCCTCCGAGGGTACTTTCAAGGTTTGGAGGTCAACACATGAATTATTTTCCGCAACCACTGGGATTTAAATCTCACTAAAATCTCACAAAATGTATTTCAACGAGTCAACACTCATCTTTGCTCATTTGTATGAAAAAGTCTAGAACGTTCGTACTTTTTTTGTTTTTTTCATATCAACAATTAAAATTATCGCGTTTAGTTCCACAACAGGAATCTCGCACAACCGTCTAATTGAAAGACACTTGCTTCTACGCTGATTGTTCCAGAATCCCACGCGTGTACAGTACATAAGGGGCTCCGCGTGCCGAGGCGCAGTCAGTCTCGCCCCAGCGTTCGATTCTGCTGTTACGCCGACTTTGACGCCCGCGACGCTCAATTTTTATCCTCTGTTTCCTCTTTGGATTTGGGCACAAGTTCCGGGGGGAGGCTTTGGTTGCGGCAACTTGATCGGGTCTCGGTCTGGTGTTCGTTGGGTCCTCAGGGGCTTAGGTTCGGACTTGCACTGCGAGCCCCCAGAGGGGTGCGCTGCACGGGCATGTTTACCCCACACCTCCACCAAAATGTCACAAATGATGAGATGACAGGAAACTGAAACGTTGAATGGGGTGAATTTTACGCCTCAGTTCTTTATCAGTCATGCGCTCTAACATTTTATTTGGCTACAGCAAATCATCACGAGACTGCTATATATACTGCACCACTTTACAATTTGGACGTCAACTTTTGCTAGTGTTACGAACATCGCATTTCACCAGAAAACTGGACTGTTTGCACTTGACGTCATCTCGTTATATGCTGGTGGTCATTGCGATTTTTTATTGCTGAGAATGCCAAATTTGGTGTGCAAAATGCACGCTGCAGAAGGGTCACGTTCAGTGCAACTTGCAGACTTGCGGCCGTTACGTGAAAAATGTATAGGATTACAGTTCCAAATCACCGAGCCTCAAATGTAATGGATTACCATTACAAATTACTTGGGGTGAAAAGTAACAGATTTTTTTACTTGTTACATTCCAAATTACTTTCACGTTACTTTTCCCGAAAACTGATCAAACACACAATAGAACAAATTTCGATTTTTTTTCAAAAATGTTCCGCAATACTACTATGGTGCCTGGAACGCGTCTCCGACTGGTGTGTTTCCCGCGTCCAAAAAAGTGGTCCCTCGATTTCCGCCTGATGACGTCATACAAGTGTCATGTAGTCGCTGGTCGCGAGCCTGGCGGTGTCTCAGTAGCTGTGGTGGATATGGCAGAAGCCTGCTGTGCTGCAGGTCGCTCTTCACTTCGACAGTCCACGGAAGCTAGAGCTGCAGGAAGTTGGGACGCCTGGAACGCCGTGACGACAGCGACGCTCACGTTCGCTCGTGCTTTCCGCCAGCATTTCTACGGCCAACCGCCAGGATCGCGACAGGCAACAGCATGACACTCCGGTTTCTGTGATGTCATTTGTTGCCACTTTGGGACACACCAACACACCAGTCGGAGACGCGCTCCAGGCACCGTAACACTACTTTCCACTTGTCATTCGCCCGCATTATGGTAGTGTAAAAATAAAATATTGTATCTATGGGAAAAAAATGTAGGTGCACTCGGTTCACCTGCAAGCTGACAAGGCAGCGAAAGCTGCAACCACACCCGCCATCCCGCTAGCTTACGGCGATTGGAAATCATCGTTGGAATTCTGCAGACAAAGCTAGCTATGCGTACGTGTCAGTCGCAGTGTCTACCTCCGCTAGGAGATTCGGAGGTAAGAAACCGATCTACGAAAGCTCTCTTCGGAAACGAACCTTTCAAGCCTGAGCACAACGTATCAAAGCTCCGGTTTCGGGGCTGTAGCTGTGACGCCCCGTCAGCTTATGCATTAACGGAGTATAGCTGCATGCAGCACTGTAAAATGCATGGGCCCAAGCGCTCGTTGTCGAGTGGGTGATCGCACGCTTAAAAGATCTTTCAGCTGGAATATGCCCACACCCACGTTTTAGCCAGAGCCATGCATATGCCCCCGAAAATGCAGCAGCGCAAAGTTTGCTGCAGAATTACTTGTCCATATTGCTCCATTTTTTCCATTATGTTAATATGTCTAAAAAGTAACGAGTAATTAAAGTAATCAGTTACTAATATTAGTAACGAAATTACATTAAATTACTGCCCCCCCCCCAGAAAAGTAATTTGGCAGTCACAAAAATTAATTGAAAAAGTAAAGGATTACAAGAAATTCCTTACTTGTAACGAATTACTTCCGAAGTTTGATGCAATCCATCTATATGAGAGAAAATATTTATTTTCGCTTTGTGCAGCGTCGTGAGAAACGGCTCGAGCGTTTGGCACCGCGAAAACGCACTTCTTTGTGGCAAGAGAGTTTGTAAACAAACAAGTTTCTGGGGCCACATTTTCTGGTCTGTGCCAAAGATGCGAGGCAAAGGAACGTTCACGATACATTATATTTTTAAAACTCCCCCATCCTCCTTTTTTCTTCAAACACTTTTTCCTTTTATTTTTTTAGTTCCTCCTCCCGTTAATATTTTTATTCCTGAGGGACTCCCTCCTCCGTTAAGGGGTGTTAATTCTACAATTATATAGGTTTCACTTTATAACAGCACACCTTCATTGCATTTATTTTGCAACCATAAACTTTGAAGTTTACACATAATACGGAGGTGTCGAAGCTTCAAGAAGAGCTTGAGAACGACATTCCTGTGAGACTTATTGCGGCTGTCAACGTTTCACTCTCCCTCTAAGATCGCTAGAATCTTTCCTTTTAGGTGTCCCTCCCGTACACACTTGTAATGCCATGTAATGTCGAATTTAAGTCACATCCACTTAGTCCTTTCAATGCTCCGATTTTCGGGGAGAACAATCTGAGGCAGTTCATCAACAACGAAAACATGTTAGGGTGCCTCAAAGAGGAATACCAGTAAAACGTGGGTCGTATAACAATTTTTGTACTTCCAGTAAATACCGCTAAGAACTAATGCCTGACGTTATAACTCGCAAAAAACACCCATTTGTTATTTTCTCTCTGCGCAATGGCAGACACAGAAAAAATAGTGGAAAGAAAAAGGTTTCCTTTCCTCATCTCGCAATTCCCTATTGGAAAAACGTACAAGAACCATAACTGCTGCTTTTACAGTTCTGGTATGACACCACTTAATTTCTTGTTATTATGTATGCAGCTAGTTCCCAAGCAGCACATTATGGCCGGCTCAAGCTTGAGCCAGACTGGGCAGCCGGGGAAGTTTGACTGGGCCTAGATTGTTTTGCCCCATGGCGCTAGGCAGCCCCAGTGTGGCTAGCCGGCCCGGCAGTTCAGTGGGGGTTCCTTGTACAGCCAAGCTTGGCTATACGGTGTAAAACCAGCCTGGGCCAGGCTGGCAGTTTAGTGGTCAGCCGAGCTTGGCAAAACAGTCTTAATGCATCCTGGGCCATGCTGGCAGTTCAGTGGTCAGCCAAGCTTGGCAAAACGGTGTAAATCCATGTGG